>JAKSZU010000007.1:166987906-167095853 GCA_026018925.1 Tupaia tana
TGGTGGTAGTGCTGTGGTCACATTTACAGAGAGGCGTCCTTATGTTTGGGTGATACGTGAGACACATTTGCAGATGAAGTGATATGCCCCCGGGCGGGCAGGGAGGAGGCGTGGGAGGAGTGGATGGGGAACGGGCTGAGCCTTGGTAAAGTCAGGAGAAGGCCATGGGGTGTGGGGTACAGCTTCCTCTGGTTTTTAAAATGTTCCATCAGAGCATGAAGGGCTGAGGCCAGCAGGTGGCGTGGAGGTTAAGGCACCTGGATTCCCCGTGGCTGACGAGGCAGTTCAGCTCTCAGACCTGGTGGCTTGAAAAGTACACCGGGGCGTGTGCATGCCCAAAGTCCCGAGAGGAGACGGGGGAGGAAAGGGAGTGCAGTGTGGCCGTTCCCTGGGGGCGGTTTCTTACTCTCTGTGTCTCTCTCCGGTGAGTGCATGCACCCCGTGGCAATAACCTAAAGCAGGTAAACAGTGACAATCATGCCCGAACCTTGGACGTAGTCAGGAGGTCCCGGGGTGCACTGTGGTCTCTGAGCTGTGACCTGAGTGATCTGGGGAACGTGCGGCTTGGAAGGTCTGACCCCAGCCCACCGTGGAGGCCAGGTGTGGTGGTGTGCACTCGTGGGCACAGCTACTCCCGAGGGCTGAGGCAGGGGGCCTGCCCAGTGGCCGGCGAGGGCAAGGGCTTTGGGTTCCCTCTCTGTACAGAAAGATACCACAGCAGAATCGGCAGCCACTGGGGGGAGCTTGGCATTAAACTGACACGGGACGAAGTTAAATGGCTTTGCTTCAGTTTGAACAAAAAAATATGCTGAAAACGACAAAGCAACAAACGAACCCACCCCTGCGGCCGGCCGGCTAATGGCGCTCCACATTCTTGGCGCCCCCGAGAGCTGTGACTGAGTCCTTCCCCTTCGGCCTCGGCAGCTGCGCCTGTTGAGTCTGCCCGCCCGTCGGCCTGGTGTCTGCAGCGCGGTTCCAGGTGCACCCTCAGCAGCCTGGCTCTCAGGAGAGTCCCGGGGTTGCTGTGCAGTCTGGCAGAGGGCAGGGGCGCCATCGTCACAGAGGGCAGGCCGCAGGACGGTGTGGGGGTGCCCCGGGGAGGGCGCCATGGTCACAGAGGGCAGGCCGCAGGACGGTGTGGGGGTGCCCCGGGGAGGGCGCCATGGTCACAGAGGGCAGGCCGCAGGACGGTGTGGGGGTGCCCCGGGGAGGGCGCCATGGTCACAGAGGGCAGGCCGCAGGACGGTGTGGGGGTGCCCCGGGGAGGGCGCCATCGTCACAGAGGGCAGGCCGCAGGACGGTGTGGGGGTGCCCCGGGGAGGGCGCCATTGTCACAGAGGGCAGGCCGCAGGACGGTGTGGGGATGCCCCGGGGAGGGCGCCATCGTCACAGAGGGCGGGCCGCAGGACGGTGTGGGGGTGCCCCGGGGAGGGCGCCATGGTCACAGAGGGCAGGCCGCAGGACGGTGTGGGGGTGCCCCTGGGGAGGGCGCCATGGTCACAGAGGGCAGGCCGCAGGACGGTGTGGGGGTGTCCCGGGGAGGGCGCCATGGTCACAGAGGGCAGGCCGCAGGACGGTGTGGGGGTGCCCCGGGGAGGGCGCCATGGTCACAGAGGGCAGGCCGCAGGACGGCGTGGGGGTGCCCCGGGGAGGGCGCCATCGTCACAGAGGGCAGGCCGCAGGACGGCGTGGGGGTGCCCCGGGGAGGGCGCCATGGTCACAGAGGGCAGGCCGCAGGACGGTGTGGGGATGCCCCGGGGAGGGCGCCATGGTCACAGAGGGCAGGCCGCAGGACGGTGTGGGGGTGCCCCGGGGAGGGCGCCATGGTCACAGAGGGCAGGCCGCAGGACGGTGTGGGGGTGCCCCGGGGAGGGCGCCATCGTCACAGAGGGCAGGCCGCAGGACGGTGTGGGGGTGCCCCGGGGAGGGCGCCATGGTCACAGAGGGCAGGCCGCAGGACGGTGTGGGGGTGCCCCGGGGAGGGCGCCATGGTCACAGAGGGCAGGCCGCAGGACGGTGTGGGGGTGCCCCGGGGAGGGCGCCATGGTCACAGAGGGCAGGCCGCAGGACGGTGTGGGGGTGCCCCGGGGAGGGCGCCATCGTCACAGAGGGCAGGCCGCAGGACGGTGTGGGGGTGCCCCGGGGAGGGCGCCATTGTCACAGAGGGCAGGCCGCAGGACGGTGTGGGGATGCCCCGGGGAGGGCGCCATCGTCACAGAGGGCGGGCCGCAGGACGGTGTGGGGGTGCCCCGGGGAGGGCGCCATGGTCACAGAGGGCAGGCCGCAGGACGGTGTGGGGGTGCCCTGGGGAGGGCGCCATGGTCACAGAGGGCAGGCCGCAGGACGGTGTGGGGGTGCCCCGGGGAGGGCGCCATGGTCACAGAGGGCAGGCCGCAGGATGGTGTGGGGGTGCCCCGGGGAGGGCGCCATCGTCACAGAGGGCAGGCCGCAGGACGGCGTGGGGGTGCCCCGGGGAGGGCGCCATGGTCACAGAGGGCAGGCCGCAGGACGGTGTGGGGATGCCCCGGGGAGGGCGCCATGGTCACAGAGGGCAGGCCGCAGGACGGTGTGGGGGTGCCCCGGGGAGGGCGCCATGGTCACAGAGGGCAGGCCGCAGGACGGTGTGGGGGTGCCCCGGGGAGGGCGCCATCGTCACAGAGGGCAGGCCGCAGGACGGTGTGGGGGTGCCCCGGGGAGGGCGCCATCGTCACAGAGGGCAGGCCGCAGGACGGTGTGGGGGTGCCCCGGGGAGGGCGCCATCGTCACAGAGGGCAGGCCGCAGGACGGTGTGGGGGTGCCGCGGGGAGGTCGCCATGGTCACAGAGGGCAGGCCGCAGGACGGTGTGGGGGTGCCCCGGGGAGGGCGCCATCGTCACAGAGGGCAGGCCGCAGGACGGTGTGGGGGTGCCCCGGGGAGGGCGCCATGGTCACAGAGGGCAGGCCGCAGGACGGTGTGGGGGTGCCCCGGGGAGGGCGCCATCGTCACAGAGGGCAGGCCGCAGGACGGCGTGGGGATGCACCAAAGCTTTCTGCTCTCCAATCAAAGCCCCACGCAGCTGCCAGAGCAGGGGTCGAGGCTCAGAGAGCAGCGCGCTGCCCCGGGACAGGACCGCCCAAGGGTTTGCCTCCGACGGGGGCTGCTCCCGGGAGTGTGGGGTATATGGTGAGGGCGTCTCCTTATTCACAATCGCTTTTGGACTTAATGAAGGTGGTGGCTTGCTCATTGTTGCCAGAGGGCAGGGGCGATGGGGCAGCTGGCCAGCTGTGAGGTCAGTGTTAGGGACTGAGCAGAGCTCAGTGCCGCTGGGTCCGCACGACAGCCGAACACAGTGCGCGCCAGAGCTCCGCGGGAAGGGCGACTTTCTAGCTGCGGCGTGTGCACGCTCTCAGTTACCTCTTAGAGGGAAGACCTCCGCAGGTCTCCGCTGCCCCAGCCTCCCCAGCCTCTCTAGGGTCACAGGCCCCTGGGTGTGTGTCCAGCCACGGGACAGGCTGACCCCAGAACCGACCCCAGTCTTCCAAATAGGATGGCCTTGGCATCACAGAGCAGAGTGTGCCTCTGAGCACAGTGGCCGGGCTTGACTCTGTCCCTAGAAACCCAATCTCAGCAGCAGCGGTGGCCCCATCCTGGGCGCAGGGCAGACACGGGGCTGCCTGCAGGGGCTCAGCCGCAGGGCAGGGCGAGCAGGGAGAGGCAGACCTGCGGCCGTCACCGTGCGTTGTAAGAGCCCCGCCATCTCGAACGCTCCTGTGGCTGGGACGGGCAGGCCTGGCCAGCTGCAGGGTGAGGGCGGCTAGTCTCACTCCATGCCAGGCGTGGCGCTCCTCCTGTGAGGGGTCATTACAGGTTAGGGAGGAAGCTTCAAGGAAGATGGGCTTGCTCCGTGTGCAGAAAGTGGGGATTTTAAAGCTTCATATGAAGATTTTCGACGCCGTGTTTCCCTTGGGTCATTTATCCGATGGTTACTAACAGTGATAGTGTCTGCTTTCTCACAGTTCTTCCCAGGAAAGGTAGGGGTGGCCGTTTCTCCAGAGACGGGCTGCCACGCCGAGGACAGCCCGCGCGGGTTTGGGACCGGGTCAGGGCAGGCCTCCGCTGCCCGCAGCGTCTCTCCTCGCTACCCGAGAGGGGCACAGTGTCCGCGAGCATGAGGTGGATGAAGGTCTGCCCAGAGCCCTGGGGGTCCTGGAGGCAGGTCCCGTGGGTTCCGCTGGTCCCTGCCTGCTGGGTCTGTGCCAGCCTGAAGGCCGCGTGGTGGCCGTCAGGAACACTTGGCTCTGGGAGCCTGAGCTCTGCACATGGTGGCCGTGACGTGGTGTCCAGCGCTGTCTGCCTCCTCATTTTCAGGCTCCGATTTAAAGGGACAGGGATATTTCTGTCTGTTCAAGTATCCCCTCCATGGCACCCAGCCTAGGAACGAGGTGGCTTTTAGAGGAGGAGCAGGGACTGCAGCGTGTCTGTCCCCCGGGGTGATTTCTCGCTTTCTGTCTCTGTTTTTGGCGAGCGCACGCACCCTATAACCAAAAGAGAGAGAGAGAGAGAGAGAGAGAGAGAGAAAAGAAAAGGAGGTTTTGTTTTTCTTTTGAGAGATATTCTGCTATAGGGCATGTGTACTTGCTGGAGAGACAGAGAGATAGAAAGTGAGAAATCCCCCCCCAGGGGGATGTCCATGCCACAGTCCCTTCTCTTCCCTTCTCTCGGGATCTTGGGCACGCACGCACACGTGCCTGGCATGAGTCTCAAGCTGCCGGGTCCAGGCCTTGAACTGTGGTAGACCATGTGGGAGTCCAGCGATGTAACCCTTCCACCATCTGCTGGGCCTGAAAAGGAGGTTTAACGTACCACCAGTGACGCTGTGCATTTCGCCACGCGAGTGCCGTGGGAGGTGGGCTTCCTCCTGTTAGACTCCGTCTGCCCACACCTGCGCCTCTGAGCTGCCCGTGGCACCAACTCCTGAGAGGACAGCACCTCTAGGTCCGCACGCTGACGACAGGCTCCATCCCGCCGCTCCACGGGCTCCCTCCGCTTAGTGCCTCAGGTCACCTGCAGCCGAACCCTTGACTGGTCACCAGTTGGGCCATCAAAACCTCATCACGCATTATCCGGGGATGGCAGACATCTCAGAGGCCTCCCTGGAGCGCCCGGTCTGCAGGACAGACAGCGCGTGTTCACGTGCACACGCCCCGCTGCCTCAGTTCCACACCCCACGAAGACGGTCTCCCGGGCTGGCGGCGGCTAGGCAGCCCTGAGCAGCGGGGGTTGTTCCGGCTGGAGCTTCGGCGCTCTGTCCCCCCAGACGCCCGTGCACTCCGACGCTCACCTGCGCTGTGTCCTGGCCTCCGTGCCGGGGTGGCCTCGAACTTGCAGACCCTGAGGAGGAGGCAGCAGCCTCCTGGGTCTCTGCTCCAGGCCGCCATCCCTGGCAGACCCGTGTGGGCGTGGTGACGTCCTGGGTTAATTGTCCCTGCCGGGTGCTCCTGGCCCTCTTCGCCACGATCGCAGCGTGGGTCAGTCGGAAGGCAGCTCCAGTGGCGGCACTGTCACCAGGCTGCGCTCTGTTTGCCGCTGCTGGGTGAAGTGCATGCCCTCCCCAGGGTTCGGACAGACTTGCTGGGTGACGCTGGCCTCCGAGAGAGCCACGTGCACATGGTGCTCTGAGGAGCACGGTGCGTGTCACAGCAGGAGGTGGCTGGGAGGTCCTGGGGGACCCTCTGTGTCCACAGGGCCATTGCATAGGACCGGGGAGGGTCACTCAGAAAACGCTGCCTTTCAGCCTAACTCCTGGTTCGCTGTGACAGAGGAAAGGTAGGGCTGCCCTGAGGCCCCTCAGGTGGCGAGCGGGGCATCTGCTGAGATGTCCCAACGTCCTCCGTGGTGCTTCACACATGTTGGGTCTGGCAGAGCCTGTTTCCATGGCTGGTTTTGATGTGCTTGCCAAGAACAGGTTGTCGGAGCTGTGGGGGCCGCCGGCCTCGCTGGGTCTCGAACGTGCCTGCAGGGCTGAGCAGGCTCCTGAAGTCCGGCCGATGCTAGGGTTAGGGCCAGGACTCAGCGCTTCCTGTTTCTGGACAGTCGTCCGCACTGGCTGCTGTCCTGGGTGAGGTCCCCGAGTGCAGGTACTCGGGGAACGGCACGGAAGCTGTGTTGAGAGGGACCTGCAGCGAGACAGGCCGGTGGCCGCATCACCACCCGAGTGACCACACCACCTGTTCCTCATAACCACTCCACTAACCTGCTGCTGCGGCGCCGCTGACCTGGGTCTTCAGACGAGAAAGAGGTTCAGAGAGACCATTTGAAACCGGCCCCTTGGTGCAATGCGGCGCGTGTGCAGGTTCGCACCCTCGCCTTTCAGCGCAGCTCAACATGAACGGGGCCCTGGAAACCACGGGGCGGGGACGGCAGCCTCTGCGTCCTCCGCCTGGAGCCCTTCTGTGGGTTTGGACCTGAAGACCACTGGTGGGTTCCCGGCACTGTGGCGTATTAGCTGTGTGCCCTGGGCAGGTCACTTCCTGTCCACCCTCACGTCCTCGCTGTAAATGGAACAGCATGGACAGAGCCCGCCTCCCCGGGAGGTGGGACTTCCTAGACGTGTTCTGAGGACACCTGTGCTGCAGAGCTGGCCGACGACTGGGCTGCAGGGGCCTGTGGGAGAGAGGTCACGGGCACCCCTCCGACCCCGTGACTGGTCTCATTCTGTGTGTGCAATGTCCCATGTACATGGGCTGGACACACATATGTCCACACCCGCGATATCTGTGTACACATCCCAGGGCAGTTTTCATGCATGGTTCCTAATTGCTCTGTAGGCACTGGAAAACAGGATGGAACATTCAAAGAAGTTTGATCTTTGGGATAAATCGTTAGTGTATTTCATTTTATTTAATTTAAAAGTGGTAGTTCCAAGATACTTGATTACGGTGCAGTATTCAACCTTATGGGAGTTAAAGGAGAAATCCTGTTTTCTTCATTCATTCTAGGTTAATATTTAGCCAGGAGCACTAATGCGGTTGGAGGGTGGTCCGTTCTCAGCAGGTACGCGTGGCTTGGCGTCTGCTCGGGCCTCTCGAGTTGCCATCTGTGCCCATGTCGCGGCAGCACCGACACCCCCGGTGCTCGTCACCACCCACCTGGCTGGTGCCACGTCTGTCGCCGCGTGATCCAGTCCCTTATTGTGCCCTAAGGCGTGGCGCCTTCTGAGTGGGGCTGCGGATGAGCTGAATATGGCTTCTGAGCTCCTGCCCCTGCTCCGCGCTCGCGTTTGGGAACCTTCCCTCCCCACCCACGCTGGGCCCCAGCCTGCCCCACTCACCGCTGGCTCCTGGTTCCCAGGGCTCTGGCTGGACACCTCTTCCTGTGGGAGCCTCACTCGCTACCCCACGCCTGCCGTCTGCTCGTCCCTCCCCTCCCTCTGCCTGCTGCTCGCAGACGGTCGCAGTCCTCTCCTGGCTCCGGTTTCTCCTGTAGACCCGATCTGAGGTCCTCAGTCCCAGCCTCTCTCCAGTGTCCCTGCTGCTTTTCCCACAGCAGACAGCTAGGCGGGTGACTGTGGTAATCTGTGCCTCTGTGTGGGAGCGAGCACACGGCGAGGCTCTTTCAGACTCTGCTGTTACAGACGCTCCCACAGCGACGCAGCAGCGGGCTTCAGGAGCTCCTGTCCGGTCCTTCGGTTACTGAGGAGTTGGGCTCCACATTTGCGAAAGCGGGCCACCCGTGTTTGTAAGTTGATCAGTGAAGGCTTAAAACCACTGTGTTAACTAAGATTTTTTTGTTTGCAATTAAAAAGAAAATTGCTAGTGGGCTCATGTACTCCCTGGAGACAGACAGAGAAAGAGAGAGAAAGCACCCCCCTCCCCCAGGGGAGATGGCCATACCAAAAATCCCTTCACCTCTGTTCTCTTCTTAGGATTTTGGGTGCACGGGCATGCGTGCCTGGTGGGTTTTTTTTTTTTTTTTTTTTGGAGAGGTTTTTCGCTACAGGGCGCGTGCGCTCGCCAGACAGAGAGAGAGAGAGACAGAGAGACAGAAAGCGAGAAATCACCCCCCAGGGGGGATGGTCACGCCGCAATCCCTTCTCCTCCATTCTCCTCTCGGGATCTTGGGCACGCACGCACACGCGCCCGGCATGAGTTTTAAGCCACCAGGTCTGGGACGCGAACCGCGGTCGACTACGTGGGAGTCCAGTGACATAGCCATTACGCTAACTGCTGGTTCCCCCTGGTGGATTTTTCAAAGCACCAGGCAGGACTTGAACTGCCACGTGGGATCCAGTGCTTGGACCTCCAGGCCATGGGCTGGCCTGTGCAGCATTTTTTAGTAGGTGGTTTTCCCTGTGTATTATCATGAGTCAGTCTTTATGATCACAAACCCTCAGTCTTGTTCATGGGTAACCCCTGGGCCGGCCACCCCCTTATGCTCGCACTTGAATATGCAGCTTCGGTGAGGCATAGTCTGAGGGCTCGAGTTTCCTGTCTATTTTTAAAATGTGAAGTCTCATTTGCATTGCATTTTATATTATGTACCATATACTCTGCGAATCACACTCAGTCTGGGGAGTGTCTCCTCAGGGCACCTGAATTAGATGCTGTAGTTCTTGAATTCTTTTTTGTATTTTTAGAAATAACTTCTTCTTTCTTTTCACATGGTTGGTATATCTTACAGTAGCAAAAGGGCTTGTGTTGGAACCTGCTGTTGGAAGTGCCGTCTTCTGGGGGTGCTTTGGATTGTTTCCTTCATCAGTCTTGAGAACATTCAGTACCATGTTACAGTCATGCCCATGAGTCACGGATGTGCCTGTCTACATGCGTGTATGCTTCCCTGCTCATGCTTGCACGCGTAGATGTCACACACGATGCGTCTGGAGTCTGGCAGTGCTGCAGTTGTGTTAGAATCATGAACTGTGGGGACCAGCAGGTGGTATAGTGGTTACATCGCTGGACGCCCATGTAGCCGACCTGGGTTCAAGTCCTGGACCTGGTGGCTTAAACCTCACACTGGGCAAGTGTGCATGCATGCCCAAAATCCTGAGAGGAGAATGGAGAAGGGACTGTGGCGTGGCCACAATGGGGTGATTGTGGGGGGTGATTTCTCACTTCCTGCCTCTCTGTCTCTCCTTGTTCTTATGGGCAGATGTACGTACCCTAAAGCAAAAAATCTCTCTCTAAAAAAAAAATAGAATCATGGAACCACGGATGTGAACCTTCTGGGATGGGGCGGCGTCCTCAGTGCCACGTGGTTGCCACCATGTGATGCTGAATGACGTCACAGCAGCTCCGTTCTCAAGCAGAGAGTCGCCGACCGCGCAGCCCAGCTGGGACAGCGTCTGTGGCTCCGGTCCCCCTTCTTGCTCCTGCCGTCCTCGCATCTGGCAGGAAGCCTGGGCGTCCAGAGCCTGGTGGAGCATCTGACCTTTCCTTGGGTCTCTGCCTGACTGTGCCGAGCAAGGCTCATGTACCATCGGGGTCTACCCTGTGCAAACCTACACCGTCACCTGATGTTACTGGGTTCTGGCACCCAGTTGCACCGAACATCCGTTGAAATTCGTAACTCCAAAGTTTGCTCTTTAAAGTCTTACTATTTAAAAAAAATCCCAAACTCTAACATGACAGTTTTGGTATAGTAGTTCTCAGGTTTATTATTTCTACTCTGTTCCCCGAGTCTGTGATCTGGCGATGTACTTTGCCTTTCAGACAGTCTTTATTGTGAACCTGTCTTATTTTTATATTTATTTATGTCCCCCTTGTCACCCCCCACCTGCTCTCAAACTGTCTCGGTGCCGCCGTTGCTGGCACCGCTGTCCCACTTTTCGCCTTCATTCTTTCGGGCTCTGCGGTAGAGGGCGACGTTCGGCATACTCAGTGGGACGCCATCACCTCGTTCATGTTCTGGCTCGCCTCTCCTCACAGCGGGGTGCCCAGGTGCCCGCTGCTAGGCCTGGCTCTTGTTCAGACAGGGTCTCCATGTCCCCAGGCCGGCCTCCATCTTGCAATCCCCTGTATCAGCTTGTGTCACTGGGGTCCCAGGCCTGCTACGAGTGAGCCTGGCCCCCTCGTGTTCCCGGCCTGTGGAGCACTGGTCTGAGCAGAGCATGCAACTGTTACTGGGCAAGGGCTACTCGTTTGTAAGAAGAGTGGAAATATTTAATACTGTTGGTGTTAGCTTCTCCTCTGCCATCACAGTGCAGGGGACACAGCTGGCCACCAGTCCTCCATTGCTTCGTACTCTGTGTACCTGGGGAAGGCATTCTCTCAACAAGCATGAACGCGTGGCGGGAGGTGCAGGGACGCGTAGCAGGTCAAGGACACCGTGTACCTGGCACACGTTAGGACGGGAGCAGACGTGCCTGTCAGGTGTGTGTTTGTTTGTTTGTTTTTTTTTGAGAGTTTTTTTTGCTATAGGGCGCGTGCACTTGCCAGAAAGAGAGAGGCAGAGAGACAGAAAGCGAGAAAGGGGTGATGGCCATGCCACAGTCCCTTCTCCTCCATTCTCCTCTCGGGATCTTGGGCACGCATGCACATGCGCCTGGCGTGAGTTTAAGCCACCGGGTCCGGGACCCGAACCGCGGTCGACTACGTGGGAGTCCAGTGACATAGCCCTTACGCTAACTGCTGGTCTCCTGGTCAGGTGTTTAATTATGGAGGGTCAAGTGCTTTTGCAGACAACGTAGCTCTTCATTGTAAATGAAGACAGTCTTCAGTACACGTGGGGGGGGGGTCCCCGAAACGGTTCTTCCTGGCCCCTTCCTGAAGCGGCCCTGGCTGCGGCGGGCTGCCTCTTATCGGCGGGTCTTTGGCGCATCCTTCTGGATGGGCCGTTGTGAGGGGAGTTTGAGGAGTCCCTTCTCCATCCCCCTCTCAGGATTCTGGGCATGTACACACGCGTACTCACTGTGCTTTTCAAGTTGTGTTTTTCTTTCTCTTTTTAAAAAATGATTTCTTTTCCTTTATTCAGGTTTTTGCCATGGGGCGTATGTACTCACCAAAGAGAGACAGAGGGAAAGTGAGGAACGCCCTCAGGCAAATGGACACACTGCCATCCCTTCTCCTCCACGCTCCTCCTGGGATTTTGGGCATGCATGCACACGTGCCGGTATGATTGTCAAGTTGTCAGGTCTGGGCCTCGACCATGATCGGCCATGTGGGGGTCTAGCAGCTTCACTGCCATGTCGTCTGGTGGCCCTAATTTTCTTTTTCTCTTATTATTATTTTAAAATTTTGGTCAAGGGCACGTGCACTCGTGAGATATAGATAGATAGAGAGGAAGCTGCTAGTTCCGGGACTGAAACCACGGTTGGCCATGTGAGATTCAGTGCCTCAACCACCATGCTGCTGGCTCAAGCTGTTTTTCAAGCTGCCTGGTCTGGGACTTGAACTGTGCAGTCGGCCATGTGGGATGCAGCTGCCTTAGTCACAGCCACCGGCCGGCCCGAAGCTTTACTTTCAGCCTTTAGGTTCTTAGGTGCAGCAAGGACCTTGGTGTGTGTGCTGAGTGCGTGAGGTGGAGAGCCGCTGTCATTTCTCCGGCTGCACGTGCTGTCAACTGCTCCTCGGGCCGGTGGTGCAGGAGGCCGCCTCTGCCCGGTGTCGTGTCGTCGCGTGTGCTTCCGAGCGCTCGGTCACGCTTGCCTCTTGTGATGGCCGTCCCAGTGCCACTGTCCGAGTCACACTAGCAGGTCCGTGTGGTCTCTCCAGGGCGGTCCTGGCTGTCCTCAGGACCGTTCCGATGAGCTCGTTCTACCCTGGCCTCACCCCTGCACCACGGAGACAGAAAGAGCCCGGACTCCCTCGGTGCCCCCCTGAGGTCAGGAATGCTTCAGATGCCAAGAATGCTTCTTGGAACTTGTCGGACAGAGCCTCATGTCTGCTGCTAAGGCCGATGGCGCTGTGCGGGCCCCAGAAATCCCTCACGTGCTCACAGGCAAGCTGGCAGGTTAAGTGAGAGCTCTGGAGGGTGCTTTCGTGCAGGAAGGAGGGATGGCCTTGGCAGTCCCTGAGTCACCCCAGTGCAGGAGGGGAGGAGGAAGCAGAGGAGAGCAACGCGTCCCCAGCTGCTGTTAAACCCTCAGACTGCATCGCAGTTACAGCCACGCCCTGTGCCGGGTCTGGGCAGGCAGCCGGGCTCTGACCGGGCCGCCCGGCTGTCTCTGCACCCCACCCTGCGGCTCTGGGCTCCTTGTCTACGGTGCAGACTCTGCAGGGCCAGGTGGACCCGGGGGAGCCAGACTGACGTTCTTTTCTCCTTTCTAAAGCTGCTGCCACTTACTGTACCTGTGTGTGTACGACTTGGCAACTTACGTTTCCAACACGGATCTGTAGATGTCTGTGGCTGTAGATGATCCATTTTCACAACTTTCTCGGCCTGTGGTGTGGACATTACAGTCCTCAAACATCGTGTGTCTCCGTGTGGAGGTTGGGTCTGCTGGATGTTTGGGGGACACGCGAGAAGGCCACAGGTGTGAGCCAGGGCTGGGCACAGAGGCGCTGGGTGGCATGGGGCAGGCAGGCCTCGTTCCGAACCCAGGGACCCTGTCGAGGAGGTCCAGGTAGGGAGGGATGTGCACCTGCATGTGTAACGGCCCCCCTCGTCTTGTCTGTGGGATGTGCCGTCTGTGGGGGACGCAGCCAGGAGAGTGGGCGACTGCTGTGGTGGACAGGTGCACACGCTGGCGCGGGCCCTGCAGTGTGACTCCAGTGCGCTGGCCGTCCTCGCACGTCACTGCCCCTTGCAGCCTGGCCTGGCCTGAGCCCCCTGCAGCACCCCCAGGCCATGTCAGCGTCCCAGGGCTAGAGGCGGGAAAGCAGAGGGTGCGCCTTGTGAGTGAAGGCAGTGTGGCTGGTGGTCTGGGTTCGAGGACCACTGAGGTCTTGGTTGCCCTTTGTGATGGGAACAGTTTGGGTAGGGTGGGGGGGCACAGAGAGCCAGGTGGAGGAAAGTGTATCCAGGTGTGAGCACAGGCCGAGCGTCCCCGTTCCGAAACCTGAAACCTCCTGAGTGCAGAAGGCGGTCACGAGTGGGAAGTCCCCGTAGCTTGGCTCATGCGACGGGCCACAGCTAAAACATTGCAAAGCGAAGAAGAGCTGCCTGGAGGCCCCGTGTGAGGCGTTTCTAAAACAGGAAGGAATGTCCTGTCTGGATGTGGGTTCTAGTCCCGAGGCCTCATCATCAAATGCAGCTGTCCCTAGACCTGAAGTGTCTGACAGCTGGGGCACCGCTGGGCCCACGCCCCCGGGCCAGGGGTCCCGACGTGCGGCCTGCTCAGGTGAGGAGGTGAGCGTCTCAGCAGGTGAGCGGGCGGAGGGGCCCGAGAAAGAATGCCAAGTGCCACAGCCCAGCCCTGGCGTGGGGACTACGTGACCTTTGGGGACTGTCCCAGGATGACCCGGCGTCCATCCTTTGTCCACTCAGAACCACGTTGCTAAAGTACTGGGACAGGATGGGCTGAGAGAAGGGCGCTCTCTGTAGGAGGGCAGCATGCACTCCCACATTCCGTGACCCTCGGAGCTTACTCTACGGCTAAGAACTCTGTGTGTAGCACGTGCTCACTTCTAGGGAGTCGGCGGCGGGGGCACTGAGGCTGCGGAGGGCAGGATCCCGCACACGCCAGCTCTTGCAGCGACGTGGTCAGGGTTTGTGGCGGGCCCTTCCCACAGCTCTGCTGCAGCAGGGCCTTCAGGCCGCTGCCCCTCTGAGGGTCCTCGCCCGGGGTTGAGGGCTGGCCCTGGCAGGTCGCTGCAGCAGCCCTCAGAAGGCTTGCATTTCCAGCACAGCACAGCGCAGCAGGTGCAGTGGGCAGGGTCAGAAGGCCTGCATTTCCAGCACAGCGCAGCGCAGCAGGTGCAGTGGGCAGGGTCAGAAGGCCTGCATTTCCAGCACAGCGCAGCGCAGCAGGTGCAGTGGGCAGGGGTGAGGCGGCTGGGAAGGCCGTGTGGGGAGGCCTGGCTCCTGTCCTTTTCTCCAGCCTAGAGATGGGAGACACCGACTCAGCCTTTTCTATTCTATGAGGTGCAAGTTTTAAGTTTTCTCAAATTAGAGGGTACAGTTTACTGGGAAAGAACTGCTGGGTTGTCGGAAAGCCTTGATGTATTTTTTCTATGCAAAAATGCGTCACGACTCTTCTGACAGCCCGGTACTCTCCAGGCACCACGAATAACCTTTATTAAAGCTTAACTTAATGCAGAGTATATTTTTTGGCGATTTCCACAGTTTACTTCTGCTCAGTAATGGGTGCAGGTGAATGACTCGTGCTCTTGGTAAAGTAGATAGTCGGGCAGACGGCGCCGTACACACGGCCTGTGTCGTAATGGTTAGCGCTGCCCAAGAGCAGCCGGGCTGGGCGTGGCCGCGGGCGAGCTGCGCTCCTGGTCTGATGATGCCGCACGCCTAGCAGGACAGATCTACGCGTAGCTTCTCCCGTCTCTGTTAAAAGCGCCGGAGCTCTGCGCAGTTGTGCTGAGCGGGCCGCCCTGCAGAGGGCCTGTGTCGGAGGGTCTCGGTGCCCTGGGAAGTGCCTTTCACTCACTGTCCCTGGGCCGCCCTTTCCGTGGGTGTGGTGCTTGTGACCCAGACACATTTAGGCCGAGGCTCCTTTTTCACACCGACCTCAGCGAGAAGCTGGTCCCATCCATCTGCCCCTGCATGTGCCCCTGGCCTCGCAGACACCCCACCTCGGGCACCTTCTCCCACGGTCTTAGGGCACCCTGTGGTCCCAAGGGGTCTCCTAGCCTCCCCGTGCCCTGTGGTCACACTCGCGGCCACACACCTCGAATGCTCCTCACCTGCAGCCAGACTAGAGGCCTCCCGCGGCCCAGGCTGCTGGGAGGAAGCGCCAGGGAGGGCGTTGCCCGGTTGGGGCTGCGAAGGCCCAGGCGGGGTCAGGCGTGTCTCGGGTCATCAGGCTTGCACGAGTGTGGACATACTGGCCCAGGCCGTGCAGCCGAGCGGGAGAACGCGGTGGCTGGCCCTAGCTCCGTCTGGGGGCATGATACCAGGCCTCTGGGTCTGCAGGCAGGACCGCTGCCCCGGCGAGCCCTCCTGGAGGGCCATGGTTGTGAGCCGGGGCGCGTCCGTCCCGCTCTTCCTCCGAGCTTCTCTCGGACAGGTGCGGCCCGTGGCGACGGCGCCCTGCTGGGCAGGTGGTCCGCCATTAGAACCGTCTCGGTGCGAGCGGGGCGTTGCAGGCCCATTCTCAGACACACGGTGCAGAGCCTCGGCCACGGCGAGGACTCGGCGCCTCGCCATCTGCAGAGGAGCTGGACCGAATCGGACTTGCCCGTACTGAGGAGGCGCCGTTTCAACTTCCGAGGTGTCCGTGAGCCCCTTTGGTGTCGGTTGCATTGACGTAGTGTGCGTTTTTCCGGCTTTGGTCACCTGGATGGAAAGGTACACTCTGGACAGTTCCAGGCGCTTTTCCAGAACAACAGAAATGGAACAAGATGCACTTCCGTAACAGGCACTGTGCCGGGCAGGGGCTGGCCCAGCCTCCCTGTTCCCCTGGGGCCCCGTCGTGTTGATTTACTGTTGGGAACAGGACGAAAGCCTTTAAAAACAATTGCTCGCTTCTCCCTGAGACCTGCAGCCGGTCCTCAGCCCCTGGACGCCTTGTGGCCAGTGCTGCGGCGCCCAAGGCCCTGAGGCTGCGGCCAGCCCCAAGCCCCGAGAGCCGCTCTGCCTGTCACTGCTCCCCCCGCTGCGGCCGCGGGAGCGGCGGGCCTGGAAGGGAGCCACGGCCCTCCGACAGCCAGCGCAGGGCGGCGAGGGCCGGGGCACGCCGTGGTGCTTGCACCCCACTCCCAAACGCAGCTAGAGTTGGATGAGAAGGCAGCCTGAGACTCACAGAGGCTTTGTTTGAACCGTTCTCCGTGTTGTTTTTTGTTCTATTTCTGTGCGCTCGATCACTGCATGTCATGACAGCGCAGTAAATGAAGTCCACCAGGAGTACCCCACACTGGTCCCGAGCACCGCCATGCCATTGTTACGAACAGGTCCTGCCCTGTCCCGCCCCTTCACTGCCGCTCTCCCGTCACGCCCTCCCTCCCAGCGTGGCCTCTAGGTGTGACGTCTGCCTCAACCTCACGCAGGGTTTTCGTGGGAAATCACTCTCTTGACTGCAAGCAGGTGGCAGGAGCAGTCTTTGGGGCCGAGAGACTCCGGGGCTATTTAAGAGCCAGGGGCCTCCCTCCCGCACCCAGTGGAGCGGGGTTTCTCTGGCTTGCCCTCCAGAGGTTCTCCCCTGCCAGAGACTCTGCTGTCCGTCACGTTCTGTGTGCTGCCCCGCCCTCTCTCCTCACTCGCCCCAGCCCTGGGCAGAGTCCATGTACTCTAGGCCCCGGCCGTGAGCTAGCTTGAGGCGGGAGAGCAGACTGACCTGGCCCCGGCTGCTCTTGGGTGGGACGTGCGGACCCGCCTGCTGTAATTGGGCCGGGGAAGGCAGTGGCCGAGTGTGCTCCAACCGCAAGAGGTTTTCCAGCATTTCTTTATAAATTCAGGTCAAAAAGGAAGCGCACAGAGAGGGACCCTCACCCCGGGTGGGTAAGGGAACCTGTCCCTAAGGAGAGGGAGATGGATGTCGCTGCCGCCGCCCGCGGTCCTGAGGCGGGCCCTGCTGCGTGGTCTGCCTCGTTAGGAAGGGCTGGCGTCTGCGGGGTCTGGAGAGCTGCTCAGTCAGGGCGGGGTTGGGAGCCGCCATAGCAGCTCATCTCAGGGACGCGGGCTGGCGTCATGGCCCTCTGACCAGGCAGCGACTTCGCCAGGCCTCACACTTGTATAAATCGAGGCTAACAATTCCTGATGCCATGCCTGGGACTGTCCAGTGGGATGCCACAGGAAAGCTGCCAGCTCAGGGCCGAGTCGGGTGTCCACGCCACGCTGTGCTGACCTTCACGCTTTGCCGGTGGTCTCGGAGGCTTGGCCCAGGGACCCAGTGTCATGGCATTATTCTGTGGGCTCAGTGTTGACTACTGCAGGCTTTTTTCTTATTGTGGTAAAAACAAAATACAACCCTGACTGACTATGTTTACCCTCCTGCGGTTCCGCAGGTTAGCCACGTTTGCTGTCGCGTGGCAGACCTCCAGAGCTTTCCTGCCTCGCAGAGGGAACTGTGCCCACGGATGGTGCCTTCCCCTCCACCGTCTGGTTTTGAGACCGTACAGGGTGTGTCCTTCTGCGACTGGCTCTTCTTGCTCAGCACGGTGTCCTCAGGGCACTCGCGCTCTCCTGCCCCGTGAGGACACGGAGTGACAGTCTGTGTCCTGGAAGAGTGTCCTCATCAGGACTCGGCAGCTTCTGGCCTCCAGAGCCGTGGGAAACACGTCTGTTCACAAGTGACCCAGCCCTGGCACAGTGTCACGGCGGCACAGGCGACTCCGACAGCCTGGACGTGAGCTCGCCGGGCCACGTGGAGGCTGCGTTTTCATTCTGTGAGGACCTAGTGCTGCTTTCCTTGTGAGGTTTGCTGTGTGCGTCTTTTATGGCCAGTGGTGCCAAGGGACTTTTCATATGCCTGTCGGCCACGTGTGTCTCCTCTGGGAACCGTCTGCCTCGGTCCTTTGCCCCTTGTAAACCAGGGCTTTGCCACGCCGGTGTAGACGTTTCCTGCATGTGCTGGCCGTGAACCCCTGGCGTCTGACTTGCGGGTGGTCGCTCTCGTCTGTAAGTTGCCTTTTCACTCTGTCTGTGGCCCCTTTGACTTGCAGGGTTATGCTGTTTGAGGTGGTTCCATCCGTCTGTTCCTGCTCTTGGTGTCATAGCCAAGAAATCACCGTCCAACCCGACGTCCTAAAGCTCTTCCCTGCCCTCTGCCGAGTGCTGTCGGCCTGGTCTCACGCCAGCCCCGCGCTCTGTTCTGAGCTAGTGTCTGTGTGGGTGAGATGAGGGTCCACTTCCTGTGCTGTGCGGACGCCAGCTTTCCCAGCGCCGTCTCGTTGAAGAGACTGCCCTCTCCCGTCGCCTCGTCGCGGCTCTCTGTCCCATCTGTCTGTGCATCTGTCTTTAGGCCAGGGCTGCACTATACTGACAGCTGTTGGCCACAGTGGGTTTTGAAATCAGGAAGTGTCAGGGCCCAGCTGTGTTCTCCTTTTGCAAGATTCTTTGACTGTTGGGTCCCTTGAGATGCCACATGAATCTTACAATTAAAAAAAAATTCTGTGAGGGGCGTCATTGGACCTCGGACAGCAATCGCACTGGACTGTGACTGCCTGAGCTTCGAGCAGAGGAGGCTGCTCACAGGGGGACGGCAGGCGCGCCTCCACGAGGCGTCCCTCCTGCTGCAGACCGGCCTGCCCTGCCGAGCACGCGCACCCGGGCCAGGTAGGACGGCCAGCGAGCCACGCAGCGGTGCCGAGGCGCCCTGGCTCTAACGGCGACAGGGATGCTGAACAACGCCCTGCTCGATTTAGTGATAGAAGCAGCGCGTTTTTGTTCTTGCTGACAAATGTCGGCCTATGAGGAGGGAGCCCTGAATTTGGGAAGTTGTCGCTGCTGCTGGGGTAGTTGCTGAACTGCTGCGTTTTGGGTCACGTCCCCTAAGTGAGGGTGGGGTCTGTGTAGGTAGGCCCCTGATCGACCGTGGTGGCACTTTTTTCCCTTTCTCTCCTGCTCTCGTCAGCTGTGGTGAGGCCGGGTAGGAGTTCGGGGAACTGTTGGGGACGAGGAGACTGAACATAGAGGACCCAGGTGACGCGTTCAGGGCCTGGGGGCCCCGGGACAGAGCCAAGACTTGGTGACCCCACAGCCCATGCTCTCTCTGGAACAAGGAGACGATGCAGACGGCACTCTGCACTCGGTAGGAAGCCCACGCCCTGGGAACTCACGTGACGAGCCGTGCCTTCTGCCGTGGGCCAGTGAGACTCAGGCACGGCCTCCACTCAGGAGTCCCGGCCACAGGAGGACGGAGGAGGCCGAGGGGTGCAGAGCAGGAGCGAGACACGCACGGCGGCCCGCCGAGAGCCATGGTCTTGACTCCTATTGCGTTTCACGGAGATGTGCTTTTTCAAGTCAGCGACGGCTAGACCCCACAGCCTCCCCGCGCGGCCGACCCAGGGGAAAGCGTCCAGTGGGGCGCTCCGGGGGCCGACGGCTCGGAAGTCCCAGGTGCAGCCGTTGCCATCTGCGTGCTGGACTCCCCAGTTCCTCTGCCCTCCTTCACCACAGAAGCGAGTGTGGACACTGAGGCATTTTGAGAGGGACTGCGTTCACACAACGTTTGCTCCTGTGTATTTGGTTTTAATTGTTTGTTTGGCATTAGTTATCGCTGCTAATCTCTTTCTGTGGCTCACTTAGAAATTAAACTTTACCCCAGGTGCACGTGGACAGGAACAATCAGAAACGTAGGGCTCACTGCTGGCCACGGTTCCAGGCACCCACAGGGGAGAAGGGGGACTCGCTCACGAGTCTGCATCCTCTGTCGTCGTAGTCCAGGAACCGCGCTCGTCACGTTATCTGATGTGATCATTTAGAATCCGAACACGACAGCGCGAGGCAGCCATGCAGTCCTGAACCCAAAAGCTGTGGGCAAGGTGACCCCTTGTGGAGTTTCCCTGAAAACAACTGTGTCTTTTGAAAGCGTCGTGACTGTTTCTGAGTGACTCCTAACTTGTCACAACGCCGGTGTCCATGGATCCCGACGTAGTGTCCTGGGGAGCCCTTGGCTTCCTGCCCACATCCCTACCTCCTGGCGGCTCTCGGTGCTGGGAAACGTTTTGGGGAAGAAGCTCCTGGATTGCTGACACGTCGGCCCTCGTGTTTGTGTGACTCAGTTTCTCGTTTTCCGGAAAGCCCGGTGGTGAGATGCACAGTTGTCACTAACGTCAGGACTGGGAGACTCAGCGCAGAGGCACAGGCCTGCTGGGTAGGACCAGGAGCCGAGCCGCTGGCCCCGGACTCGGCCACGTTCAAGAAGAGTATTTGCTTCATCTCTGCCGTTGTTATTTTTATTTTTATTTTTTTTAACAGAACTTCTAATGGTTTAGTAAAACATTTCTGATGAAGAGAAAGTCCCCTTCCTCTTGAGCCTAACGCTGCCTCAGAACCGCCGTTCTGTCTAAGCTTCCGTTTGCTCCTGAACCTGGAGACAGCAGATTTCTTTTGAGGCTCTGAGCACTTGGTGCTGATGGGAGCAGTTGGAAGGAGCCCGCCGGGCAGTGCCCCTCCACGCTCCACCTGTCTGTGCAGGGCGGGGGGCACTTGGCGCTGATGGGAGCAGTTGGAAGGAGCCCGCCGGGCAGTGCCCCTCCACGCTCCACCCGTCTGTGCAGGGCGGGGGGCACTTGGCGCTGATGGGAGCAGCTGGAAGGAGCCCGCCGGGCAGTGCCCCTCCACGCTCCACCCGTCTGTGCAGGGCGGGGGGCACTTCCTCTTCTCCTGACCTTGAGCGTTTAGTTGCTGGCAGAGAGCAGATGCGACCTTGGCAATCCTGGGCATCTCTGAGTTCCCGTTTTTCATCCTGAACACAGCAGGGCTGGCATGGAGGGACCTGGATAGAAACCCAAGAAGAGCGAGGCCACACAGCCGTCGCAGTCCCACCAGGCACAACATCAAGCCCCTCGGGGAGCACGTCCCGTGCACGACTGAGGCGCAGCCCACGGGGTGCCGTCCCATGGCGGGCTGCCTGTTGGGGTGGTGTGGGGTACAGTGGTGACGGCCGGTCCCAGAGAGCAGGGCCAGCATGTGAGGTGGCAGCTGAGACGGAGGTAGGAAGGCAGGCCTGGGCCACTGGGCAGGCCGGTGCTGAGCGAGAGCTAAGGGAATCAGTACTGACCCCTGGCCCCTGACTCCCGACCATCCGGACCCTGATGCAGAGGCAGGTGCACTCACGTGGGCACTGCTCACGTGGGCCCTGCAGGAGGAGATTGGGCAGGGTCCGCAGGAATGCCCTCGCTGGAGAGAAGGACAGGAGCGCCCTGGCTGCTTCTGAGCCTGACGAGGAATGCTAGGAGCAGGGGCGGGGAGGAGTTCCGGCCGCTGGTTCTCACGGGTCGTGCCGTCACGTCATCCTCCACGGCAGGAGAGGAGCAGAGGCCTGTGCTGGCGTCCGCTTCCGCAGGGAGCTCCCTGCACCCTTTCTTCATGGGTGAAGTGGGGATCCCCTCGGCAAGGTGCCTGGCACCTCTTAGGTGACTGGTGAGGCTGAGGCGTCTGAGCTGTGAGGCGCACATGGGGGCTGTGCTCTGTTGGCTCTTCCTGCTGTCGCCCTTCTCTAGGACCCTGGTGCGGACAGACGTTCCTGGGCTAGTCTGAGTGTGCTTGCTTTTAGTATAAAAGCTGAACATGCTCATTGTGTACGTTTTGTAAAATTTAAAACTCAGGAAAATACAGAAATAGTGAAAAATAAACAAATGCTAATTCTTAAAATTAATTAAAAATTAAAATGAAGAATCTTGACACCTTGGCACTTAAACATACCTGGCGCCTCTCTTTATACACTTGGCTTCTCCGCACCAGCGGGGAAGTGGATTCTGTCCTGCCCTGGGCACACGTGTGCATGTCTCGGTGCCCCGGAGGGTGTGGGCACCCGTGGGCGCCAGTGGGGCCCAGGTGTGTGTAACCCTGGCCGTTTGGTCCTTCACGCCTGTCCCCTCACTGGTGAGAGGAGGTAATGCTGCCCAGTCCCCTGCCTCACTATGAGCGATTTTTGGTGAGGTCCCAGGGCATTTGAACTGCACTTGTTACCGAGTTGTGAATAGTAATGACAAAACACAAAGGATTCTTTGCAAAAGTCCTTGCTGTTGCAAATATCCAGTATCCTGGTATCTGGTTCCTCAAGACTTCTGAGAGGAATCTGTGTGTCTCTTCTCCCATCTCAAGACCTTTCAAGGAGAGCAGAACAGTGCTTTCCTTTTCGTAAGAAATCATTAATTACACATGTCAAATAAGTGGCAGCCAAAGGAACAATGGGATCTATTATGGTCCAAGAACATGAGTGAAGTGTCCTTTTATTGTTCTAATAACAAATTACCTTTAGTTGTATTGTAACCATATTAAGTAAGCTTATTGAGACAAGGAAAAGTTTTAAAACTCATTGAGTTGGATTACCTGTGTAGAATAACACCACACAGAGATGTTCTTATCCAGCTTCATGGTGGAAATGTGGCCACCTTGTATTTTATGGGACGTCTTTCAAAGTGTCTTTGTTTTCATTATTTTAGCCTCCCCCCAATTTCAATTAGAATCAAAACTGTTTTTCTCTAGCCTAAAATTTTTCTCCTATGTTTTTTAAAAGTTTCTAGATTTTGCTTTTTCACAATTGCGTATAGAATCCACTTGAAATTTCTTTTGGAGGTAACTTTGTTTTATTTATATATTGACAGTGAGTTTGTGCTGTCCATGTTACCTTGGTTATTCATTTGTCAGCTCTTAAGGCTGTCAACTGAAACTTCTGGGTCACTATTGCATTGTTTTAATAACTGTGGCCTTATCCTAAGTCTTCATAACAACTCCTCTGCTTTGCTCTTCATTTTAAACATGTTCTTAACTTATCCTGGGCACTTTTTATTTTGGAATGAACTTTCTAAAAAGTTTATTTTATTAATGGGTGCATATGCATGTGTGCATGAAAGAGGCACCCTTGACAGAATCTCAGCATGCCACAGTCCCCCTCTCTTAGCCCCCCAGACACTTAGGATCTCTTAGCCCCCCAAGCATTGCTCTGCTCTCCTTGAAAGGTCAGTCTTGAGATGGGAAAAGAGATGCATGGATTTCCCTCAGCAAGTCTCTAGGACTCAGTGATTTTCACAACCTGCTAGACAAAAGACAGGACACTGGATATTCAAAATAGGAAGAATTCTTCCAAAGAATCATTTTTGTTTTGTCATTGCTGCACACCTGGAAGATATTCAGGTTAACTTACCCAAACAACCTGTGATTGACCATGTGGCTTATAGCACTGCTGTTCATTATAATATTGCACCACCAGGCTGGGCCATGTTATAAATTTAAGAGTCCGCTTGAAATACACTGTTAATATTTTATTTAGAATGGCATTAAATTTATAGATCAATTTGGGAGAGTTTATAACCTTATGATACCGAGCCATCCTATCCATGAACATAGTATACTGCTCTGTTTATTTTGGTCCTCTTTAATAATGATGTTTTATAATTACCTTCATAAATTCTTGTGCATCTTTATTTAACTCACATTAAGTACTTTATAGATTTTTTCTTTTGAAATGAAATATTTTTAAAAAATGTTTTCTGTTTATTTCCAGTATTAATGAAGTAAACTGATTTTTTATATATTGACCTTATATTTAGCCACCTTGCTGAGCTTGCATTCAAATAATTTGCCTGAAGATTGTATAACAATCATATTGACTGTGAGTAATGTATTTCATAATCCTCATGCCTTTTCTTTGCCTTGTTCCATGATTCTACTTAATACCTTTAGTGCAGGGTGCAGTAGAGTAGATGTTAAAAAGTGGGCATTAACTATGATGTTTGCTATAGGATTTGGATTCACTTTATCACATTAAAAAACCAGTTGATCCTGGGACCAGCAGTTAGCGTAATGGCTATGTCTCTGAACTCCCATGTAGTCGACTGCGGTTCGAGTCCCAGACCCAGAGGCTTAAACTCACACCGGGTATGTGTGTGTGTGTGTGTGTGTGCCCAAGATCCCGAGAGGAGAATGGAGGAGAAGGGATTGCGGCATGGTCTTCCCCGCCCCCCCCGGGGGGGGGTGATTTCTTGCTTTCTATCTCTCTTTCTGGCGAGCACACATGCCGTATAGCAAAAACCTCTAAAAAAAACCCCAAAAAACGAAAAAAAACCAATTCATCCCAATTTCATTATGAGTTTTCTAAAAAGTAAATTAATGTCTACTTTTATTTATTTATTTTTTCCTAAAGGGCACATGAAAGAGAGACAAGGGGTGAGGGAGAATGAGAAAACACTCCCCTAGGGAACGGTTACACTGCAGTTTTTTTCTCTTTCATCTCTCTCTCCTTTTGGGATTTTGGGCACATGTGCTCACATGCCCAGCATGTTTCTGAAGCTGCCAGGCCCATGACTTCAACCATATGTTCAGCCATATGTGGAATCTGTCTGCCCTAACCAGGCTACAGAGTGGCCCTTGAAACAATTTAATTTTCTATTTCTTAATCTTTTAATTTTATATTCCTTAAGTATTTAATCATATAACTTTCATATACTAAGTGACTTTTTTAGATGAAAAAGACTGAATCATTTTTATTATAATGAGGAAAAGGAACCAACATGATTAATTAAGCAAATTTTGAAAGATGTATTTGTGTGGGTATGGTGATAGAATCATACCATGAGACTGACAAGGGCATGGAGGATGATGCCATCTTGTAGGAATGAGGGTGGTAGAGATGGATGGAGGCCCTGAAGAAACGGTGAACCTAAGAATTGGAGCTGAGGGGGTAGGGAGCCAAGTGAACGGTGGCAGTGGACAGCTACAGTGTACTTGTTACGTTTGTGGTAGCTGTGCTCAGCGGGGTCTTGTGAATTTTTCTAAGATATTTTTGCTATAGGGGGTGTGTGCTCACCGGAGAGAGAGAGAGAGATACAGAGAGGCAGAAAGCGAGAAGTCATCCAGAGGGGTTGGTCACACAGCGGTCCCTTTTCCTCCATTCTTCTCTCAGGATTTTGGGCACACACACGCAAACACGCACACATACCTGGCATGAGTTTTAAGCTGCCAGATCTGGGACTTGAACTGTGGTTGATTATGTGGGAGTCCAGAGATGTAACCATTACACCATCTGCTGGACCTGGGTCTTGTAATTTTTAATGTAGTAGTGCTCCATAGCTGGAGTTTGTGTTTGGGGCAGAACACAGAAATTCAGGTAGTTGGACTGATCTTAGGATGTGAGTTTGCAAGGTGGTTGTGACACAAGAGCAAGGGACCTAGGGTCCCACTGAGGACTTGGCTTTAAAAAGTGCTTGATTTGATCAGCCGTGGGCTAGGGCATATAACGATGTGAAAAGAAGTAGGAACAGGGCTGATACATGTGGGAACGAGGGAAGGAAATAGTCTCTTTTGGCCAAGGACTCCCAAGTGGCTAGACCAAGACACATGTAGCCTGGCCTGTTGTTGCTGTCCCCGTGGGTCAGTGAGTGCTGTCAGCCTGGCAGCAGGTGTGGAGCCACATGAGGCCCACGGTCCTTACTGTGACCCGGGCCTGGCTTTGCTGGCAAAGCACAGTCTAAGCGGCTGTCCGCTGTGTCCCCAGTGCTTTCGACGGGAAGGCTGAGCTGCACCGTCAGCTGCGACACTGCTTGTCAGTCTGCACTAAGCCTCTTCACGAGGCTGCCTGTGAAGCCACGTTGTTTTCTGGCTGCTGTAAGGGAAACGCCAGCAGACAGGGTGGGCTGCTCCTCCAGGAGGCTCGCTGCGTGGGGAACGACAGGAGCCACTTGCTTTAGGTCTTGCATTCACTGTAACTCGGGAAGCCCCTTCTCGCAAGCTCGCCTCCTCCTTGCTGCCCACCATCGCTGTCCTCGTGGTGCTGCAGTGCCCAGGCCTGGCTTTCCTCGTGGGCTCTCGCTGGGTGGCAGGCACATGCGACCGTGCGGAGACTCTGGACAGGCCTTTAGGGTAGGATATGAAGTCCTGTTGTGGACAGACCTGACTGGCAGCCAATGGTCTGATGGCGGAGGGTGTTGAGTCACCCCACGGTGCTGTGTGGACTGCTTTGTCACCAGATCTGCCGACTGCTTGAGTTACTTGCTGGGAGATGACGAAAAGCTGTCGTGGCTCAGTCCAGAGATGGCAGCTGTGAGCACCTGTGGGTGCAGGATGTGAAACCTGGCTAACACAGCAGCTGGGCCTCGCTCCTGTGGTGACCAAGTGCCCTGCAAGGCTGGAAGCCACAGGGCCAACCAAGGGTTTGCTTCTTGGGTCAGGCTGAAAGGTATACCGGGCATGTTCACACACCAGGCACACGCGCAGGTGCACACACCAGGCACACGCACAGGATCCCTAGGGCTGGAGGGCTGGGGGCGGGTCATGGCGGGACGAGGCCCTGCCCAGGGCATCCCACCCACCCCGCGCCCATGTGCTCTTTCGCTGCTAACAGCACAGCGGGGAGTGGGAGGTAAGGCTGCAGCAGATGAAAACTTCAGTGCAGGAGCCAAAAGACGCTGTTGACATTAAGAATTTTATTGTACAGGCCAAGATTTTTACCCTGTCATCACTCGAATTCCTCTTTACTTATAAATGTTACTGAAGAATCTGCTCAGAGTGGACGTGAGCGTGGTCGGCCCTGAGGACGTTCTGCCTCCATCCTTGTCTCTCCTCGCCAGCCGTTAGCCCTCGCCTACCTCTGACCCTGGGCACTCAGGCATGGCGAGTACTCAATGACCACCTAGTAAGATCTAAAACTCCCTACTCCACTTCCTGCACAAATTATTCCAGTAGTTTTTAGTTTTTTTCTTTTTTTGCTATAGGGCATGTGTCTTCCGAGAGTGAGCCAGCGAGCGAGCAAGAGAGAGAAATCACCCCCGGGGGTATGGCCACCCCACATTCCTTCTCCTCGATTCTTCTTTTGGGACTTGGGCACACATGCAAGCATGCCTGGCGTGTGTTCCAAGCTCTTGGATTTGGGACCCAAACTACATAGCAGCCACGTGGGATCCAGCTGCCGTAGCCACCACATCTCTCAGCTGGCCCAGTTTTCTCTAAAGACTACCTTTTAGCTGAAAGGTCATCTGATGGTGTGCGTAGGGCAGGAGTGACAGTGGAGTCGGCGTCTTTCACGCGACCTCCTCTTGCTCTGTGACTGGGTGCAGGGGAGGGAGGAGCGCGGTGAGCAGCAGGGACGGCTTTGCAAGGCCCCTGATGAGCTTCTCTTGAAAAGGTCAGGGTTTCACGTCCTTCCCCCTCCACGTGATTCTTTGTTTTCAGGAGTGCCCAGCCAGATTGCTCTGCCTGGTGTCATGCCGGACCCCTGTGCCATCCCACCACGCTCCTCTGGGCGATACTGTACCCAGAGACGAGCTGAACTCACTGAGGCACTGCGACCCCGAGCCCTCGACCCCGAGCCCTCGAGGTCGCGCCGTCCTTTGGCTATTCCAAACAATTCACATTCGTTTCGGAAGACCCTCATTTGAGTGCCACCCCACAACTGGACGCTAACTTGGACATTGTGTGTTTGTGGACGGAACCAAACCTTTGGAAGCTTCGGCGAGCGAGCGCCCTGGCCGTCAGGCAGGGCAGAGTTGGGGAGCCGCTTGGGTGTCCCTGACCTGACTCCGTGATGCCTGTCCTCTCTGGATCTCCCCCTGCGGCGGCGCGCACACCTGCAGGCCCGTGCGGCAGCTCGACGTGCACTCGGCGGAGCTCAGGGCTGCAGTGCAGAGGCGCTGGGTGGTGGGCCTGGGAGCAGGGTTCGGCACGGGGGTGGGGGGGGGGCTTCTCCCTCCGGAACAGGCCCACGCCGCAGTCCTCCGGCCTCCGCCACGGGAGGGTGTGCCCGCGGCCCAGCCTGGCCCAGGAGGCGGCCGCTGGGTGAGCGCTCCGCCCCAGGAGCCTGGGCCCCCAGCCTGGCAGCAGAACAGTCGGGCTCAGAGCTGGAGCCCAGCTCGGAGCCGGTGGTGCGCTCTCTCCGCCCAGCTCAGAGCCGGGCCGTGAGGAGGACGGCAGCTCCCGACCCGCAGAGGGCTTGGGCCGAGCCGGTGCGGGGTGGTCGCTCGCTGTTCGGGTCCCCGTGGTGGCCCGGCCTGGACAAGGCCAGGCGCCATCATGGCGGAGGTGGCCGACCCCGTGGGTCCCCGCAGCAGGGACAGTGTCGATGGCCCGAGGCTCCGCGCTGGCGTAGGAGGCAGCAGCTCCTTCATGCGCGCACGTACACTTCCTCGGTGGCCACGCTCTGCGTGCGTGCGTGCTTACACAGAGCGAGTGCTGTGCCCGGTGAGCCGTGGCCTGCCCCTTCCAGGCTGTGCCGACGCCCAATATCCCGGTGGTCCTGGGCCCAGCCGTAGGACCCCCCCAGTGGCCAGCCAGGCGGTGGGCGTGCACCATCGGGGCGGGGCCGGGCCCTCGGACCCTGCTGGCCCCATCTTGTGGTCCCGGGCCCACCTTGGTCCCCTGCTGGTTGCACCCCTGGGTGTGACCCCGGAGACAGTCTGCAGAGGCCCGGCGCAGGTGCTGGCTGGGCGGGACACTCGGGACACTCGGGCGGGTCCCTGGGGAGGCGCAGGGGACCTCCAGGGCCAGGGTGAGCATCGCCCCGGGGGCTGCTGTGTCTGGGCAGGGCCTGCGTGTCCTCGGGGACGTTTCTGTGAGCGTGTAGGAGGGCAGTGGAGCTTGGCGACTGGGCTGTTGCACGGCAGCGGTGCTCAGCGTGGCGCCCGGTGTAGACGCAGGGCCCGTTCAGGGCGGCATCCACGTTGTCTGTGCCGGCGCCTGCAGAAGCTGTGGGGCGTCACCGGAGCAGTGCACGGGTGGGAGTGGCTAGTCCTTCCCCTGCTGGGCCGGGGCCCAGAGCACGTGCACCCCTGTCTCTCCCTGAGGCCACGCTCAGGTGCAGAGCCAACCCGCGGCAGGGGCTGGGGACTCTGGTGGAGTGACTGTCCCTTCAGCGGCGTCGGTGCACTCTGCAGTGACGGGAGGGCCTGGACTTTATGAGAGCGAGTATGCTCTTCCCGGGACACCCGTGTCAGCGTGGCCGCAGATGGCCCTCTGAGGGTTCTCAGAGCTAACCTCTCAGATGAACAGTGAGGACTTAGGCGCACTGGCGCCCTCCTAGCTGGCAAGTGTGCGGTTCGGGGCCAGGGACCGTGCCCACACCCAGTGCAGCCCTTCTCCCGCCCTCGCCCAGTTCTCAGACTGCATCGCCGCGCTCTTTACCCCGGAAGGCTGTCCCATTGCAGCGGCTTACTCCTTAGCTCTCGCTCATCACCCACGGGCCTCGAACAGTGCCCAGCTTCCAAGAAATGCCAACACCCACGCGCCGTCCGCCCGATGTCACAGTGCTTGAGGGTGTGCTGAATAATTGTGGCGCGTGTTTAACGGACTCACCTCGGTCTCACTCCGGAAACGTGAGCTATTACTTAGGGTGCGGGTTGGTAAGTGGACCGCACTAGAGGCAAGTGTCACCTTTTATGCGGGACACTTAGGGTACGATTGCCGGCAACGAGTGAGGTTAATTAGTTAGGGAAATGAAAACAGATTAGATGCTCAAACTCAAACCTGCGCAGAGCAACACGGATACTTGCCAGTGTGGACAGTGGACTCCCCACCCAGCAGTGACAGCTCATGACAGTGACTGCCGGTATCTGCCTTGTTCTGGACCGTTTTTGCTCTGTTTTTTGTTTGTTGCCTTTTTATTTTAAATGTAGAATATTGTATTATGTAGCAATCTAAAACATTCCAAACAAATGAAACAGTTTAACTTATCTGACAGGCACAAAGGCATTTCAAAAGCGCAGTGAAACCCCGTGATGTGGCGCGAAATGCAGACGGGAGTGGGCTCTGATGTTAGGCAGATGTTTGCTAAATAGAAACTCCTGCAGGACAACCAGAGACAAACGCGCATCAGGTCAGTGCAGAGTAGCTCTGTGAAAACGTTTTGAAATCAAGAGTCTAAACACAATACATTTTTCAGGTAGGCACTGAGTTATCCTAAAAATGTTTTACGTTGGTTATTTCAAAATTTTTTTCATCAGATATTCTACTCATATCAACAGTACATGTGATTTGCCAGGAAAAAAAAAGAAAAAGAAAAAATGAATCTCCCCAAACCAAAACAGCATTTCAGATCTGGTACACTTAAATATATCACTCTCGGGACCAGCAGTTGGCGTAATGGCTATGTTGCTGAACTCCCATGTAGTCGACTGCGGTTCGAGTCCTGGACCTGGTGGCTTAAACTCACACCAGGCGTGTGCATGCGTGCCCAAGATCCCGAGAGGAGAATGGAGGAGAAGGGATTGTGGCATGGCCATCCCCCCTGGGGGATGATTTCTCGCTTTCTATCTCTCTGTCTCTCTCTGTCTTTCTGGCGAAAAACCTCTAAAAAATAATAAATAAAAATAAAAAAATAAATATATCACTTTCATTGGAAGTGCTGTCAGCATAGTCTTTGCAACTAGCCCAAAATGTATATTTAAGAAGTTTTTATAAATTGTTCGTGATGTTCATATGTTTAATTCTTAGGTCACACTGTTTTCTGATGAAGACAGCATTGTGCTTTATGCCAGAACGGCAATCTCAAAATGATCACCATAAAGCTTCTAGGAGTTATGGGAGAATAAGCTAGGGCGGTCCACAGATACAAGACGAAATCCACAGTGTTGGAGTTACAAACGCTTAGAGCAGCCCAGACTAGAAGACAAGCCCAAACCACCATTAGGAGAATGAAATACGATGTCCAAGATGTTTCAAGTTTTGTCTCAACCCTCAGTTTGAATTGTGAGGAATGATCTTCAGTTCAGTCCAGCCAGCAGAAACTGACGGTGCAAATTTCCCTTGTAGTTATTGTAAAGACTATGTACATTCTAGAAGCTTCCTTTAGTGCTACACTGTTGTACTTTTTGTCCCAGCAATTTGAGGGCGTGCAAATTCCAGAGTCATCAGTAAGAACAAGCCATGCTCCTTCCTCATCATAATTAGACATGGCATCTGCAGTCACTGTACTGAAGTCTAAAAGAAGATACCAAGTGTCTTTCGGTATTGATCGTTTATGAAGTTCCGACAAAAATTTATTCCAAAAGTCTAAGAATTTAAACCTTCCATTAAGCACTAAGTTCCAGTAAGCAATGGCCATTTCTAGATCTAATCCTTTTTGTCCTGCATTCTTTGCAAAATTAAAAGTAAACTGGCACCAGGTCCTTAAATCGTCCTGCTCCTTTCAATTCCCGTCCCACCTTCGGTATCTGGGCCTGTATTTTTTCTATGCTGTCGCATCCTAATTCTGTCATGCCGTCCGTGAACTCCTGTGTGGAGAACTCGCACTGTGTTGCTGTTCTGAATGTCCACACTCTCGTCAACACGCTAATGCTGGCGGGGCCGAGTGCCGGCCGTCACGGAACTGCTGTATACCGTCTACTCCAATTTTATTTTCATCCTGAGGATCTTCGTATCTATTGTGCAGTTCTAACTTCTTCCTGTCCACTCATCCTTTTACGCTTTCTTGCGTATCAAGTTCAGGATTTGGGAAAAAGTTATCTGTCGCAACATCTAACTCCCAGTCGTGTTGAGGCAGACAGCTTACTGCTGCTTTTTCACTAGATGGTGTGAAGACTGTAAACTGACGCGCTCCATCCTGCGATGATTTCAACTTGCTCATGTTGGTGTCCTCCAGGTCCAGGCTGCTCCCCTCCTGCTCCGCAGCCAATGGACGTCGGCGGCCCCTCTCACGGGCTCGCTGGGCTCCCGCTCATGCAATCCATTTGTTGCTATTTACAAAGGATGTTCTTTGCAAAAAATCCAGAGATTACCAAACACGGAAAAAATCGGGCCCAGCCTCTACCCCGTCATGCCTCAGCGATAAGTACCCCATACTTCTTTTCTATACTTCGCATGCTAACCCTTTGTTTTTTAAGAAAGATTTTTTGCTAAAGGTTGCAATCACCCCCCACCCCCTCCCGAAGGGGCATGGCCACACCACAGTCCCTTCTCCTCCATTCTTCTCTCGGGATTTGGGGCATGCACGCACACAGGCCCAGCATGTTTTAAGCTGCTGGGCCCAGGACTTGAACTGTGATTGACTATACATGAGTCCAGTGACATAACCATTATGCCACCTGCTGGCCCCATGCTAATCTCTTTACTCCCTTAATACTATATTGTTGGACGTGTCCCATGCACATTCATAAATCCAGTTAACACTGACATTTGTAATGGCTTTCCTGTTTTTTTTTTTTTTTATATATTATATCCATCCCCTATTGATGAGTATTGAGATTGTTCCAGACTTTTCACCACTACAGAGAACGTTACGGGAAGGCAGCAGGGCAAGTTCAATGCCCAGCCTCGAATACTCACTTTGGAAACAAAGTATCTTTGATCTTAAAAAAAAATCAATAAGGTATTTAAGAAGTTGAAGATGGGACCAGCAGGTGGCATAATGGTTACATCGCTAGACTCCCACGTAGTCAACTGTGGTTGGAGTTCGGGACCCAACAGGCAGCTTGAAAAAACACTTGAAAAAAAGCTTAAAAACAACTCATGCCAGGCGCACGTGCACATGAAGAGAATGGAAGAGCGGGCACTGTGGTGTGGCCATGCCCTGGGGGTTGGTTTCTCGCTTTCTGCCTCCTGGCAAGTGCACGTGCCCGATAGCAAAAAAAAAAAAAAAAGAAAAAAAAAAAAAGTTGAGGGTAAAGCCTAGAAAAGTGAAGCTTCTCAGCCTTAGGCTGGACGTGAGTTTCGTTTATTTTTCAATCCCCGTGGCACGACTGGCCGAGGGTGCAGGTCCTGTGCAGCCCGACGTGGCGTGGCTGTGGCTCCCTCCCCGAGAAGGCTCTGCGCTCATCCCTGTCGCTCTGCTCCACACCACGCTGGTTCCTGGTGACGCCGTCAGAGCCTCCCTGTCCTTGTGACGTTGGGGTCTGAGGCTCCTGCAGTGTCGGTGTAACACCTGGAGAGTTCTGTCTGGGGGCAGCTGCTTGTCACCCAGGGCTTTAGGGAGAGTCAGAGGCAGTCTGCACTGCCCCACTCCCTGCTGGACCCCGCACCCCAGCCGTGGGCCTGAGCCGGGTCCCCCGGCCCGTGGGGCGTGCCCGCGTCTGGGAGGTGCTCAGGGTGCTCCGGGCATCTGCAGTTGTGGGCGGCGCCCACACCCCGTGTGCCGGTCATCTCGTCGGTCCCGATAGCTGCTGACACCTGTCCCTGTGCCCCCAGGAGACCTCGGGCCCACATGGTGACCCGGTTCCCGCGCAGGATAGAGGTCTACAGGGTGTGGGTTCCAGTGGGAGTTCCTGGCGACAAGGAGTGGAGTCTCAGCCACTGATGGAGTCTCAGCCTGCAGGTGGCTCGCCCCCAAGCGCCCGTCGGAGTCAGCGCTTGGGTTTTCATCTCTGCTTTTCCGCTCGTTGATGGAGCGTCATAATCTCCTGTCGTGTCTGGAGGATAAACATGATCGGGGCTATTATGGGCCAGTGGCGAGCAGTGAGCGGAGCCCTGCTGAGTGGGACTGGCGACCTAGGGCTGATTGCCATCGTGACCTGGAGCCGCCCGGATGCGTCAGCACGTGCGGGCTCCGTGTGCTGTGTAGACTGAGGGACTAAACCACAGCCGCTTGGTAGTGACTGACACCCACCCGGGCCCCAGCCTCTGCGTGTAGAGTTCCGGCACCTGACCAGGTGTGGATGTGACCTCTCAGCTGTCCCTTCCGTGGCATTTGCATCAGGGTTTTGGTGAAACTGGCTGCTCCTTGAACGCTGTCTCTGCCCTCAGGAAGCGGAGCCTTCCAGAGGAGACGCTTACTCTGGAGCGCCGGGGGCCCTGCTTCCCTGCATCCTCAAGGCCAGCACCACCTCTGAGGTTGGGGCAGAGGAGGATGGGAGCCCGCGGGCGAGCCTGGGGCCGGGGACGTGGGCAGCACCTCCTCGGACTTTGGCCGCAGTGAGACTCGTTTCCAAGTGCCTCGCAGCACTGGCCTTTCTGTTTTCGTTTTAGTTGAGAGAGGAGGCGACAGAGACATGGAGAGTCTCTGACAGGGTCTCACCATGTTGCCACTGGCCTGCCCAGTCACCAGCCAGCCAGGATGACAGTACGCACCACCGGGCCCAGCCTATTTGGACTGGTCTGGGGACCGAACCTGGGCCTCCCTGTGGTTCCAGCTGCCCACAGTATTGCCCTCGGCCTGAGCTACTACGCGGCCACAGGAGGCTCTCTCAGGCAGGTCCAGGGCAGCAGGTCGGGCCAGGCATGCCAGCCCGGCTCCACAGTTCCGTGCGCACGGGCGTCTGCACCGCGTCCCCACGTGCTAGCGTCCCCTGGAAGCAGGAAGGCCGTCCCCTCCTGTGGCCCTTTCTTAGACGAGAGGATCCGTCTGCCAGAACCCTCTTTCCCTGGGAGATCTCCGCTTGTGCCCCGTTAACCGGAGGTCAGGCAGACGCTGGTTCTGAACAAGGAGTAATGAGCGGGAAGAACTCTGTGCTTCCAGCGCAGCTGTCCTGGAGGGCCTGGGCCACATGGGGAGGAGCAACGACGCGGTCTCCTGGTAGGGAACAGGGCCTGTCACCTTGACCCCATAGGTCCGGCGAGGCCAGCAGCAGAGCCCGGTTCCCAGAACGGGATGGTCCTGCCTGCTGCCGGGGCTGAGGCCCACGTAGTGCCCCTCTCCCCGTTACTCAGCCACTGTCCTCGGAGCGCCTCCCCCAGGCAGGGCTGTGCCGGGAGCCAGACGCAGACGACCTGGCAGCAGTGCGGCCTCACGGTGCAGGGCCCTGGCGTGTCTGGGACGGGGCTGAGTGCTGCACGCCGCTAGGTCCCACCTCGTCCCTGTGCTTTCCGTGCGTCGCTTTGCCGCCGTGACAGCTTCTCGGAGCAGGTATTTCTGGGGGACGAGGAGCAGGCAGCAGCGCCCAGTGGCCAGGCCAGCGGGGAGAGCATGGGAGCCCCCAGTTCCCTCTCGTCTGTCCAGGCCCGGCCAGAGCCACCCTGTCACTGATAATGCTGGGGACATGGTCGCTGGCCTGCGAGGAGGTAGCCGAAGAGCCGCACGCATTTATCTCCCAGTGAAAGGTGAACTTACTGTTGCTGTGCTGCGTAGAAGACTTGCACGGAGAGCACTGGCTTGGTGGACCACTGAGGCAGCTGGCCCTTGCTTCCGCGTATCCAGGATGTGAAGCTGTTCAGCTCTGGACGCTGCGTCTGGGAGGGCGCAGAGCGGGTCTGCTGGAGGAGTGTCCCCACCAGGAGTGGTGGCTGCGGGCTCTTGTTCTGGGCCTGATGGCAGCATTCCCAGCACAGTGCGACCCTCCCAGGGGCTGGGGCCAAAGGCAGCTTTGCCTTAAAAAGCGAGGGCGTGAAGACCCTCGGCAGCTGCAGGACGACTCAGACGTCTCGCTGACAGACTCGACAGGCTTGTGTTTGACGCGGTCGCACATTGCAAAGGAACACCCGTGTTGCCGACACCCTCCGTGGGTGAAATGGGAGGAGACAGTTTTGGTGTAAGTGGTCGTCTTAGGTCGTTGGTGAGGACCTCTCATCCTGCCCAGGCCTCGTTGCCGAAGTCGCAAACTCACATTCCATTGCATTTTCTTTTCTTTTCTTTTCTTTTCTTTCCTTTTTTTTTTTTTTTTTTTTTGAGAGGTTTTCACTATAGGGTGCGTGCGCTCTCCAGACAGACAGACAGAGACATAGAGACAGGAAGCGAGAAATCACCCCCCAGGGGGGATGGTCACACCGCAATCCCTTCTCCTCCATTCTCCTCGCGGGATCTTGGGCACGCACGCACACGCGCCCGGCGTGAGTTTTAAGCCACCGGGTCCGGGACGCGAACCACAGTCGACTACGTGGGAGTCCAGCGACATAGCCATTACGCTAACTGCTGGTTCCCTCCATTGTGTTTTCAAAGCAGGTCTGTGAATCCATAGACAGATGCCACTTTCACGCGCCGACCACTAAACCCTGTCACAGGGGAGGGGAGATGCACCCAGACGTGCCCCCGAGGTTAGAATTTCCTGCCAGGTAACACGCCGTGCCCTGTGACAGTGCCTTGGAGTCTGCCCCTGTGGCACAGCGGCTCTCGGCCCAGATACTGCACTGCACTCTGTTGACGTTTGTTCTTTGGCCGCAGTCCTGGAAGAGGGCCCGTGCTGACAGTCGTGCTCCGTAGTGCCTGACGGGTCGGCGTCCTGGGAGGTCTAAGACTGCCTGGTCTCGCAGGAGTGAGTTCTGGATCTGATTCGGATCATGAAAGTGGCTTCAGCGTCACTTCTCCACCTTGTCCGCAGTGAGCCGGCCCCTCGGGCGCCCTCCCGGCGTGTGGTTCTCCCTGGTCCTGCGGCGTGGCGGGTCTTGGGTCGCCCTGCCTCTGGCTCGCGTGGTGCCCACCGTTCCTGAGTGAGGATGGCTGTGGGCGCGGTGGGCCATGTACTGGGCGCGCTCCGTGGACTGGGCGCACTCCATGTGCTGGGCGTGCTCCGTGGACTGGGTGTGCTCCGTGGACTGGGTGCGCTCCGTGGACTGGGCGCGCTCCATGTGCTGGGTGCGCTCCGTGGACTGGGCGTGCTCCGTGGGCGTGCTCAGTGGACTGGGTGCGCTCCGTGGACTGGGCACGCTCCGTGGACTGGGCGCACTCCGTGTGCTGGGTGCGCTCCGTGTACTGGGTGCGCTCCGTGGACTGGGTGCACTCCGTGGACTGGGCGCGCTCCGTGGACTGGGCGCACTCCATGTGCTGGGTGCTCTCCGTGAACTGGGTGTGCTCTATGGACTGGGTGTGCTCCGTGGACTGGGCGTGCTCCGTGGACTGAGCGCACTCCATGTGCTGGGAGTGCTCCGTGGACTGGGCGCGCTCCGTGGACTGGGTGCGCTCCGTGGACTGGGCACGCTCCATGTGCTGGGTGCGCTCCGTGGACTGGGCGTGCTCCGTGGACTGGGCGCGCTCCGTGGACTGGGCGCGCTCCATGTGCTGGGCGCGCTCCGTGGACTGGGCGTGCTCCGTGGACTGGGCGCGCTCCGTGGACTGGGCGTGCTCCATGTGCTGGGTGCGCTCCGTGGACTGGGCGTGCTCCGTGGACTGGGCGCGCTCCGTGGACTGGGCGCGCTCCATGTGCTGGGTGCTCTCCGTGAACTGGGTGTGCTCTATGGACTGGGTGTGCTCCGTGGACTGGGTGTGCTCCGTGGACTGAGCGCACTCCATGTGCTGGGAGTGCCCCGTGGACTGAGCGCACTCCATGTGCTGGGTGCGCTCCGTGGACTGGGCGCGCTCCGTGGACTGGGCGCGCTCCATGTGCTGGGTGCTCTCCGTGAACTGGGTGTGCTCTATGGACTGGGTGTGCTCCGTGGACTGGGTGCGCTCCGTGGACTGGGCGCGCTCCATGTGCTGGGTGCGCTCTGTGGACTGGGCATGCTCCGTGGACTGGGTGCGCTCCGTGGACTGGGCGCACTCCATGTGCTGGGCGCGCTCCGTGGACTGGGCGCGCTCCGTGGACTGGGTGCGCTCCGTGGACTGGGTGCGCTCTGTGGACTGGGCATGCTCCGTGGACTGGGTGCGCTCCGTGGACTGGGCGCACTCCATGTGCTGGGCGCGCTCCGTGGACTGGGTGCGCTCCGTGGACTGGGCGCACTCCATGTGCTGGGCGCGCTCCGTGGACTGGGTGCGCTCCGTGGACTGGGTGCGCTCCGTGGACTGGGTGTGCTCCGTGCCACTCACCTGCCCGCAGACGCCGCACTTCGCGGTGGTCGGGGTGACCCTCTCCTCGTAGCAGCATGGTATCTCACAGCCACGCTCTGAGGAGCGCCTCCCCGACCGAGGCTACACCGGACCTCGGCTCTGTGCCCGGGTCTCCAGTGCTCTGCGCTCCTGACCTCAGTGGGGGTCACTGCCAATGTCCGAATCTGGACCTCGGCCCTGTCCCGGGCGGTGCCCCGGGCGGCCTGCCCACACTCACACCCCCATGCACCACCGTCACCTCTGTCCCCTCTGCATGCCCCTCCACGCCACCCCGGCCCCTGCAGCCGATGGTATGAAGCCCTTTCTGCCTCAGCCTTCTTCCCGTGGCCAGAAACGCTCTCCCCCCTGGTCTTTGCAAACCTGCTCCACGCTTCCCCGAGGTCACCAACAGCCCGCCCCTTCCTCACACCCAGCCCTGTCCTGTGCTGTGGCTCAGGCGAGCTGTCTCCCCCGCCAGCAGGAGAAATGGAAGCAGGGACACGCTTTCTGTACCCTGGTCCTTTCATTAATGGGATGTGCGCCAGAGTGAGACAGACGAGGAGAAGCGCCCAGGGCGGGCGCCCGCGCCAACGTCTCCTCTCCATCACTCGTTGCATCGGGCTTGGGGCACATACAGGCACCGGGTGAGCGTCTCGAGCCACTGAGGCCGGGGTTCCAACTGCAGTCGGGCACGTGGGGTCCAGCTCCCTCACCCACTGTGCCGTGGGACCGGCCCCCCTTTCTACATCTTTGAGGGGAAGGGAGCTGCCCTTACATCCCAGAACTCCCTGCCTGTCCCTCCACCCCAGGCAGCAGTTACACACCTCGGCCAGGGGCCCTGCGAGCTCCCAGCAGCCCGAGGAAGGCCGCCCGCCTGCTCAGGATCTGACGCCCACGCACGGCACGGCACCTGGACGGGGTGGACGGAGGTGGGGGTGCAACTGGGGAGGAGCCCAGGACGCCGCAGTGGATGGGAAGTGCGGGGCTGGCAGCAGACCACCACCACCGTGGGCAGCAGACTGTAATCCAGAGCGTGCCTCGGGGTGCGGCGTGGGGAGGGCGCCCCCTGCATCTTTCCTCAGCCGGCCCTGAGGACCCTTTGCACCCGGCACCTGGCAGGGGCCAGGAAGGCATGTGGGCCTGCATGCGCAGGGGGTGGCCTCCCGTGTGCCTCGCACGCGTGAGCACGCACGGGCTGCAGCGAGCAGGGCAGCGAGCCGCCTCTGCAGACCTGAGTGAGGGCTGCGAGCACTCGGGCCTCAGGGATCCGGAGGGAAGGGCGCTCTGAGGTGGGAGTTGGCGACTGAGGCGCCCGGCGGGGCTGGGAAATACCTCCCGTGCAATGCGTTTTATTTCTGTCCAGAGGAACCCTGTGCGTCCTGGAAAGCGAAGTGAGAAAAATAGCTCCCAGGTGAACTGGCAAAGGTTGGGTGTCAGGCTGGATTTGGCGTTGGACGTGGAATCATGGTGGGCAGTCAAGGCTGCGGCCACTCCAAGATCGGCGCCGTGGCCCTGGATCGGTGTTGTGGCCCTGGCCTCCCGGCAGGCAGTGTCTGTGGGATGTGGCCCCAGGGCCGGGGCTCGTGGAGTGCTGCCTGCAGAGGGAGGGGCTGTGTGTGGGCGAGGCGCTCCAGGACGGATGGGGCGCTGTCCCTGGATTACCCCGCCACTGTCCCTGACGCAGCTGGTGAGCGGCAGCTCCCGAAGGCCGTCTCCACGTGGGCCCTGATTTCCTTTTTAAGTGTGCTTGTTTACTGTCTTCTTTTCACTTAGAGAGATAGAGACGGATCTCTCCAACAGGGCCCCACGCCACCATCCTCCCCAGCCTTCCAGCCAGCCGGGACCGAGGGCACGTGTGTGTGCACTGGGGTGTGCGCGTGCACTGGGGTGTGCGTGTGCACTGGGGTGTGCGTGTGCACTGGCGCTAAGCCCTGACCACCTCAGTGACGTACTGCTGGCCGCTGTGCGGCGGCTGGGCCTGCAAGCTCAGACTTCTAACACTGCCGTTACCTGTGGTCTCCAGCCTCCTGCTAGAGACTCCATGCCCCACCTCAGACCCTTTCTGGATCCCAGACCCTCAGAAAGTGGCCCTCATGCCCGAGAGCTTGTGGGACTCAGAACCAGCCCCGTCCTGGTTCTGCTGGAGACCTGCTGCAGGTGGCAGGTGGCGGGTGGTTGGACCCAACGCCTCTGGGAGCGTGTGAGGCCGAGGGCGTTAGGTCCCCGCATGCTCGGCTTGGAGATCGGTTCTGGAAATACGTCTCATCAGCCTGCGGCGAGAAACCAGCTCCTGGGGGCTTCGTTTCCCGTCTGCGTACGCGTGGGGTGTCCCCCCTTGCAGAGACGTGCTGAGCTTAGTGAGCGCATGCCAGGCTGGGCAGACGCTGGCTCTGGGTGAGCACAGGTGCGCCTCTCTCGGCTCGCCCGGTGAGAGCCCACTGCGCTTGTTCGCCCCGCACCTGCATGTCTGCCCGCCCCTGCGGTCTTCACCCGTGCTCGCCCCAAACGCCCTCCCACCGGGACACACGGTAGTTACTTACTCACTGCGTCCGAAGGCCTCCGGAATCCCACAGGGCCGTCCTGGCCGGGAGCAAGGTGGGCCTGGGTGTGAGGGTGCGGCGGCCGGGTGGGCAGGGCCTGGGTGTGAGGGTGCGGCCGCCGGGTGGGCAGGGCCTGGGTGTGAGGGTGCGGCCGCCGGGTGGGCAGGGCCTGGGTGTGAGGGTGCGGCGGCCGGGTGGGCAGGGCCTGGGTGTGAGGGTGCGGCCGCCGGGTGGGCAGGGCCTGGGTGTGAGGGTGCGGCCGCCGGGTGGGCAGGGCCTGGGTGTGAGGGTGCGGCCGCCGGGTGGGCAGGGCCTGGGTGTGAGGGTGCGGCGGCCAGGTGGGCAGGGCCTGGGTGTGAGGGTGCGGCCGCCGGGTGGGCAGGGCCTGGGTGTGAGGGTGCGGCGGCCGGGTGGGCAGGGCCTGGGTGTGAGGGTGCGGTTGCCGGGTGGGCAGGGCCTGGGTGTGAGGGTGCGGCGGCCGGGTGGGCAGGGCCTGGGTGTGAGGGTGCGGCCGCCAGGTGGGCAGCAGGCTGCAGGCAGGGAAGGGGCAGCACACGCAGTGCCCTCTCTGCTCTGGGAAACACGCCGGAGCTTGGGCCGTGCGGAGTATGTAAGGGCCAGAGCACTTGGTGCGTTCTCGTGGTAGCCAGGCCGAATGTGAATTTATTCGGGTGTGCTCGTTATATTTTTGGTGCATGACTTTTAAAATGAAGCAATGGAAGTTCACTTACTGACGTGAGTGAGCATGGAGGGACCGTGAGGGGCGGGGAGTGGCCGGAAACCGGGCTTGGCCGTGGCAGGTGCTGTGAGCTGGGACTTGAGTCCCGCTGCCCCACGAGGACTCGGGCCAGCGGAAGAGCACGGAGCTGTCATGTGATTTGGAGGCACACTCCTGGTTATGTAGCATATTCTTTGGGCTGGCCCAAAAAAGCTCGTTTTCTGCTTGTGACGTGTCCTCGGGGCTCAGCACACGAGAGGCCTTGTCCTGCCGTTCCGCCTGGAAGGGCTTCTAGGACACAGGGTGTGTGCCGGCTGGGCTGTTACACGGGCTGATGCATAGCTCTGCCTCTGTCCGGCTGCTTCGGGTCCTGGCTCTCTGAGGTTGAAATGCCAAGACAGAGTGCGAGGCTGCCTAGGGATTCGCCCCGGAACTGTCGTGATGTGCTACGTGGTTGTAAAGCAGAGCGGGGGGAGGCTTGCTTCGTGTCTGCCCAGCACCCTGCGTGCCGGGTTGCTAGTGCTCCGGGGCTCCAGAAACAGCCCTCACCTGTGAGTCTGTGGCCGAGCTCGGTGGCGGGGCGGGGGGGCCGGGCCGCTGCTCCGGACACTCACCCCGCCGTGCCGTCCGCGCTGAGCTTCCCCGTGGCCCCGAATTCATGGAGAGCGGAATCGGTGCCCAGAGCACGGGCTGACAAACGCCTGCACATTTCTGAGCAGACCAGCCTCATGTCCAGCACGGCCGAGGGCTGGCATGTGGTCCAACTCGGGTGACTCTCACGGTCACTCCACCTGCAGTCTTGTCACTGACCTGATCCCCTGGGCTGGTCTGCGGCGACGTGTGCCCGCCATTAGCTGCCTTTCCGTTCCTGACGGCGCTCAGCCTCTGAGGAGGGGTCGCACGTTCCCGGCCACCGTGATGAGCAAAGCCCATGTGTGGGTGCTGACGTGGGGACGCCGAATTCTGCCGGGGGTCAGTAATGACAGGAAAGCTACCAGTGCCCCCACGGCTGTAGCCCATGTCCCCACCCGGAGGCCGTCCTGTAAGCAGAGCTTCAGGGAAGGCCCCATCATTTTTATGACAGTGGCTTTTACATTTGGCCCAGACATACTTTTCAGTTGCCAGAAGCATGCGTGCTTGCGAGAGACAGAGAGGGAGAGGGAAAGCACCCCGTGGTCATGGGCGTCGGCCACGGCCACACCCCAATACCTTCTCCATTTCTCCGCCCTGTTGGGCCTGGGGCGCACACTCATGTGTGCCCGCTGTGTTTTTCAAGCCTCTGGGTCTGGGATTTGAACTGCATTTGGCCACCTGGGATCCACTAGGCTACAGGGCCGGTCCTGGGCTCTGGTCTCAGAGCGCACTCAGCTCGTGGCTGCCAGTCCGGTGGCGATGCTCTCGCCGTGTCGCAGCTCACCCCCTCTCTGCCTCTCTGTAGGACGACGAAGTGGTTCTGCAGAGCACGGCCGCCATCCACAAGGAGCAGCAGAAGCTGTGCCTGGCAGCGGAAGGCTTCGGCAACAGACTGTGCTTCCTGGAGCCGACGTCCAACTCGAAGGTGGGCCGCGCTGGTCGGGCTGCTGGGGCTGAGGGGGGTTGTGAGCGCTCTGCCCTCGCTGTGGAGCAGCAGGGTACAGACGCCGGGGGTGCAGGGCTCCCCTCACCGAGTGCCTGCTGGGCAGAGCACGGGGTAGCGTTGTTGACAAGGGCCACCAAAGTCCTGGCCCGTGACGGGGACATTCCAGGGGAAAGTGAGCAGGTGGGTAAGGGATGTGGCTTCAGAACTCACATGGCCAGGAGGAGAGGCAGAGTCCGGGCTGGGCAGAACTGGGGCGCGCCTTTTCACGGGGTGTTTAGGAAGGCCTCGCAGCAGCGGCCTGTGAGCAGGACGGAGGGAAGCTCTCAGACACCCGTAAGGAGGGCTGGCACGGGAGGACTTGCAGGGCTTTCGAAGCAGCAGGGCTGCGAGGGACACCGCCCATGATGGGAGACGAGGGCTTGCCAGGAGCAGGGCATGGGCCTTCCCAGCCAAAGTGGGGAGTCATGGCTCCCTTCCAGCAGGGGCCCCCTGGGGGACTTTGCGGGGGTAGTGATGCTGTTTTCAAGGCCATTTGGCTCGTCCACGCATCGGAGGATGCAGGCAGCCAGAGCAGGTGGGCAGCAGGAGGTGCCACAGACGCCAGGCTGGGCGCCAGGGGAGCCTCTGACCGGGGGCGGTGGGCTGGCGAGACGCAGGCAGGGGCTAAGCGGTCGGGAGGACTTCGGACTGGCCCTCAGATCTGACTGCGGACGAGGGACGGGAAGCGGGGAGGGGGGCTCAGGGCCAGAAGCAGCCTGAGTTGGCGAGCGACCCTCTGCAGGAGCTCACGCAGCGTCACAGGAGGACGGTGCAGCTGTGGCCACCGTGTCCCTGCCCAGAGGAGCCAGGCGTGGCTCGGCGCCCAACGGCCAATGCTTCCTGGGGCTGGCGGTGGCTGAGCGGGTGGTGGGGCTTCACGCTTGCACCAAGGTCTTCTGGCTTCAAACCTCTGGCTCCTTCTTCCTGCCACATGGACCCTCTTTGGTTACCCTGCAGGACAGTATTAAGCAGTGCATGTGTGTGACTGATGGTAGTCATGCCACTTCATGTCACCAGTGCCCCATTAGCCGTGGCAGAGTCGTTGTGCAGCCTGGCTCAGACTGACTTCAGTGTGACGAGCGTCTTTTGCCACCACCACATTGGGAAAGTTGTGCTGGCCATGGAAACCCTCCCCTTGGAAACAGGCGAGCCTCTGGGCCAGGGAAACCTCCCCTTGGAAACAGGCGAGCCTCTGGGCTGGCGCCTTCTCGTGCTCTCGGGGCTTGGTAGGGGCCAGAGCCGAGCAGACACTCAGCTACGCGGCTTCTCGTGTTCCACACTGCGCCAAACACGGAGCTAGCTGGTGTCGTCGTGAAAGCTGGCTTCCAATGCTGAGCGTGGACATCCCCGTCCTGGGGCAGGCGTGACCCGCAGGCATCGCGCCTGAGATGCAGCGGGGCTCCAGCTGCAGCTGTGCCCAGGGACCGCAGCCTGACCACCGTCCTCCACGTCTGCGATCTCCCTGACCGCTTGTACCTGGGCAAGGCACTCAGGGTGTTTGTTAAGCTTCGCGTTACGGAGCGAACCGAGTGCAGTGAGCGGCCGGAGCTGGTCGAAGTCCTGGCGTGGTGGACGCCCTCTCTTCCCACCTCGGCTTGCCGGCCAGCGCCGCAGAGGCCTTGCCACCCCTCCTGGTCCCAGGTAGGCAGTGTCACAGCCGGTACTGCCACTTCCCACTGCGCTGGTGGGGGTGGAGGACACGGCCAGGCCCTGACAGCGGGATGGGAGGGTTTGGGAGAGGCTGAACAGCAGGTGGGAGAGTCTGCGAAGGACGCACGGGTCAGAGACGGCCCTGAACGAGGGGCGCCCGGCACAAACCTGAGGCCATCTCTCCAGAGGAACAGGGCAGACAGGCGAGCCCTTCAAACCCGAGGAGATGGAGAGGCGAAAACACGCGGGAAGTGCTGGGGCAGGAGGGACACCCTCTGTGGCTCCAGCAGGCCGGGAGGGACCTGGAGTCCTGGAGGCCGTCGAGCCCACAGCGCAGGCCCCTGTGCCCACGGCTGGGACAGCAGAGACTCCGAGAGAGCCGCGTCTCAGAGGCGGGCAGCACCTGCTCGTCGGGCAGTCAGACCAAGCTGCGTCGGAGGGAGGGACAGAGGCAAATTGTCACCAGACCTTCAACAAGCAGGCTTTCCGCAAGAAGACAATGGAGCGAGGCATTTGAGGCCCCCAGGGAAGAGGGACACATGGAGGCTGCCAGCCGAGCCGGCCTTCCGGAGCTGTGATCACAGACCAGGGACGTGGTCGGTCCCGGGGGTCCCGTGCCCCTGCCCTTCCCCAGAGATCCTGGAGCACGCGTGAGTGTCACAGAGGAGCCATGCTTTTGAGCCTCACCCGTGTTCCTGGGGACCTGGCACCGACTGGCTGCGCTCTGCAGGGTGGGCCAGTTCAGCCACCGAGAACGGCTGAAGAGTGGCAGGACACGGCTGTCAGGACGTGGCTGTGGCTGGGAGGAGGGTGAAGATAGACGCTGCTAGCTATTTTGGTACTGCTCACAGAGAGGAAATGGGGGCTTGACGGAAGAGGGACTCTGGTGGAAAAGGTGCAGGTGTGAGGCCTGATGGGGGGCGGGGCCGAGGGCGCTACACCCGTCTCTGGTGAGTAGGTGGACGTATCTGCCGGACACATGCACACATGTGTGTAACATGCTTCAAATAAAGCAGATTTCCACTTTAAGTAGAAACAAAAGCTTTTGCTTGTAGTCCTATTCAATAAAAAGATGTTTTTTGAAGGTTTTTGCAGTGGGACGCATGTGCTTACAGAAGAGAGACAGAGACAGAGGGAAAAAGAGCAGCCCCCAGGAGTGATGGCCATGCCGCAGTCTTCTTTCTCCATCCTCTTCTGGGGATTTTTGGGCACACATGTACTGGTTCCTGTCATGATTTTTAGACTGCTGAGTCCAGGACTCGGACTGTGAGATGCCATAGCCTTAACCACCTGCTGGCTTCTAAAAACACATCTTTTATAAATATGAGCCTTGAGGCCAAAATATACTGATCATGTAAGTGCCTGGGAAGGGTCTTGACTTACCTGTTAATAACAGGAACTTAAGATTCTCATAGGAACAATGCCAAATCCAGCTCTCCATGTCCTAAGATGAGGGGTAGACAGGGAGACGCCAGGAAGTGCAAGAACAGACAGACAGGCAGACGAGAGCAGGCGTCAGCCTCATTTCAGTGTGGCTTAGAAGCCCTCTGAGGGCGACGAAGCCTCCTCTGCCACAGCTCACTTCTCACTGAGACAAGCAGTGCCAGGCCCCTCGTACGGGAGTGACTTTACAAGCAGACACCTCCGAAGCTGCAAGGAGCAGAGCAACACGCACGCCTCCGCCAGGACACACCCGTGAACAGCTGCCCGTGGTCGGCCGGCTTGACCCTCCGGAGACGGGCCCAAATGTGAACCTCAAAGGTAGAGCACAGTGTGGCGGCAGTCGGCATCGGCACGCTGCTTAAGGGGCACCGACCCTGCGCCGGGCCACAAAGGAGACCTCAGCAAATTCTAAGAACAGCCGTAACACAAAATGGCTGTAAAAGAATAAATTCAAAATTAATTTATGCATTAATACATTTATGAGGATTACAGATTTGAAGTGCTATTTCTATATTCTTTGTGAGAATTTTCAAAACTCAAGTTGAGAGCCCAGCAAGTGATGTGGTTAAAAGGCTGGCTTCCCACATGGCTAAGGACAGCTCAAGCCCTCGGCCTGGCGGCTGGGGGCGTATGTTGTGCACAGGTGTGTGCATGCCCGGGACCCTGAGAGAACAGAGGAGGGGACTGCAGCATGGCCACCACCCCGGAGGGTGCTTTCTCACATTCGCTCTTTTGTCTCTCTCTGGTGAGCACATGTGCACTACTGCAAAAATCTAAAAAAAAGGACCAAAAACCCCGTGTAAACTGAGTTGGAGAGTTATGTGAAGTTAATTACCTATTATATGGGAAAGAATATATGTTTGTCCAAGAACTTTTGCTCTTAAAACAGAAAAGATGTACTTTAACTTGTTTATGTTGTTTTAACTAACATCCTTTAAAATTTGATTCACTCTGGAAGACGGTAGGATGGAATCAAACAGTGAAGACTCCCTTCCGAGCAGGGACTCGACCTCCTGGGCAGAATGTGTTCCCGAGGGCTGGTCCCTCCGTGGGTCAGTCCACTGTCGGGCACCCCTCCCAAGTCAGCGCTCCCCACCGTCAGCGTTCCAGTGCGGCTGACGGAGGCTGTGGCCGACCAGCCAGGACTGTGGAGGTCACACTCCTGGCGAGGCCTTGCGCCCACTCACCTGGGGTCCCTGCAGGGATGGTGACCTGTGATGACGTGGGAGGCGCGCCAGTCGGCCGAGAGCTCCTCTGGTGAGACCTGGGGCGTTCTAGACACCAAGAAGCTTGAACGACATCAAGAGCCAGTTCACAGCTGATCAGTAATGAGAAGCAGGCATGTTTAATATAAGCGGATTTTAAGTATTATGTTTTTATTATTTCACGTCACTGATTACCTTTAGTAGCGTGGGTGGACCAGACTGTCTGAGCTCTCTCACGGCTGAGAGTGCAGGAGGCCACCCAGGACCGGTTGAGCAGTGGCTGGGGACAGGCGTGGCAGGTGGCGCCCTGCCGGGGCTGAGTGACTGCACTTCCGCTCACAGCAGCGGGGCTTTCTGGTGACCAGCCATGCTCACGGTGGACCCTGTCACCAGACGCTCTGTGCTGTCTCGTCTTGCTCAGATGACGTAAACTCACAGCAGTAAGCGCCTTCAAGATCATTCAGCATCGACTGAGTCGCAGGAAAAGTCATGACGCATTTCTGTATAGAAAAATACGTTATGCCTTTTTCCAACGACCCAAGTGTTTTGTGCTAAATTAAACCCCAAGTTTTGCTAGATTATCACCTAAAATAGCGATAATTTTCAAATGTTTGCGAGTGGTTATTATAGACATTTGAGGTTGGGAAAGAGCTGAAAACCGGAAGGTCTTAGCGTGACAGCACGGCCATCCCATAGAGCACAGGGTTCCGAGCAGCAGCTGGAGGGGCCAGTGGTCAGCGTCGCTCCTCTCAAGAAAGGAGATTGATGAAAGCCTTCTCTTCAGTGATCTCACTGCTACAAACACGGTCTTCTGGTGTTCACTGTTGCGAACTCAGGGCGGAGGAGTGGGGAGGACCTTTCTGATCTGTTTCAGTCCAGCACTTGGCGGCTGCGTCTCCGTGGCCGGCCCATCCGCGGTCCCTTAGTGTTGGTGACTTTATCAGCTTCGAGAAAGGATGCCGGGTGTACAGGTGGAGGAAGGGCAAGAGCCCCTCCTGTCCCTCCTGATTTCTGTGGCATCATTTTAATTAAGAGCATTTCTTCCCATAATGGAACATGATAGAGCAATATTTTATATTCAGTGACTTTTCATTTCAAGAGATTATTCACCCATGAATAATGCACTAGGATATCAATGATGCATAGTAGTTGTGACATTCCAGATGGCCTGCTCCTCTTGTTCGAGGAGAATTTTTGAATAATAAAAATGTCAGCATAAGATAGATGTGAGGTGGTGTAAGAAAGATCTGCCCTGAAAGCAAAGTTTATTTAAGATCTTACGCAGCAGAATGTTTCTCCCCCTACTTCCCCTAGAAGTAACTGAAAGAATAAAGCACAATTATAAGAAAATAAGTATTAAGGTTCTTGCCTTGTTTTCCATCCCTTGTGACAGAAGGGAGACAAAGGAAGACGGTTACTAGGGAAGGACATAGGCTACCAGCGGCCGTGTCTGTTTCTCAGAGCTCTTGCATTTATGGTATATATTTCTATTGCAAGACGTGGGGCAGCAGTGCAGCACCCCGAGAGCGTGCACACGTGGGGCAGAGCCCGAGAGTGTGCTCACGTGGGGCTCAGACAGCACCCCGAGAGCGTGCACACGTGGGGCGGAGACAGCACCCCGAGAGCGTGCACACGTGGGGCTCAGACAGCACCCCGAGAGCGTGCACACGTGGGGCAGCAGACAGCACCCCGAGAGCGTGCACACGTGGGGCGCACACAGAACCCCGAGAGCGTGCACACGTGGGGCTCAGACAGCACCCCGAGAGCGTGCACACGTGGGGCAGCAGACAGCACCCCGAGAGCGTGCACACGTGGGGCAGCAGACAGCGCCCTGAGAGCGTGCACACGTGGGGCTCAGACAGCACCCCGAGAGCGTGCACACGTGGGGCTCAGACAGCACCCCGAGAGCGTGCACACGTGGGGCAGCAGACAGCACCCTGAGAGCGTGCACACGTGGGGCGCACACAGCACCCCGAGAGCGTGCACACGTGGGGCTCAGACAGCACCCCGAGAGCGTGCACACGTGGGGCAGCAGACAGCACCCCGAGAGCGTGCACACGTGGGGCAGCAGACAGCACCCCGAGAGCGTGCACACGTGGGGCTCAGACAGCACCCCGAGAGCGTGCACACGTGGGGCAGCAGACAGCACCCTGAGAGCGTGCACACGTGGGGCGCACACAGCACCCCGAGAGCGTGCACACGTGGGGCTCAGACAGCACCCCGAGAGCGTGCACACGTGGGGCAGCAGACAGCACCCCGAGAGCGTGCACACGTGGGGCAGCAGACAGCACCCCGAGAGCGTGCACACGTGGGGCAGCAGACAGCACCCCGAGAGCGTGCACACGTGGGGCAGCAGACAGCACCCCGAGAGCGTGCACACGTGGGGCTCAGACAGCACCCCGAGAGCGTGCACACGTGGGGCAGCAGACAGCGCCCGAGAGCGTGCACACGTGGGGCAGCAGACAGCACCCCGAGAGCGTGCACACGTAGGGCGCACACAGCACCCCGAGAGCGTGCACACGTGGGGCAGCAGACAGCACCCCGAGAGCGTGCACACGTGGGGGCAGCAGATAGCACCCCGAGAGCGTGCACACGTGGGGCAGCAGACAGCACCCCGAGAGCGTGCACACGTGGGGCGCAGACAGCACCCCGAGAGCGTGCACACGTGAGGCAGCAGACAGCACCCCGAGAGCGTGCACACGTGGGGCAGCAGACAGCACCCCGAGAGCGTGCACACGTGGGGCAGAGCCCTGAGAGCGTGCACACGTGGGGCAGCAGACAGCGCCCGAGAGCGTGCACACGTGGGGCAGCAGACAGCGCCCGAGAGTGTGCACACGTGGGGCGCAGACAGCACCCCGAGAGCGTGCACACGTGGGGCAGCAGACAGCACCCCGAGAGCGTGCACACGTGGGGCAGCAGACAGCGCCCGAGAGCGTGCACACGTGGGGCAGCAGACAGCGCCCGAGAGCGTGCACACGTGGGGCAGCAGACAGCGCCCGAGAGCGTACACACGTGAGGCAGCAGACAGCGCCCGAGAGCGTGCACACGTGGGGCAGCAGACAGCACCCCGAGAGCGTGCACACGTGGGGCTCAGACAGCACCCCGAGAGCGTGCACACGTGGGGCAGCAGACAGCGCCCGAGAGCGTGCACACGTGGGGCAGCAGACAGCGCCCGAGAGCGTGCACACGTGGGGCAGCAGACAGCGCCCGAGAGCGTACACACGTGAGGCAGCAGACAGCGCCCGAGAGCGTGCACACGTGGGGCAGCAGACAGCACCCCGAGAGCGTGCACACGTGGGGCTCAGACAGCACCCCGAGAGCGTGCACACGTGAGGCAGCAGACAGTACCCCGAGAGCGTGCACACGTGGGGCAGAGCCCTGAGAGCGTGCACACGTGGGGCAGCAGACAGCACCCCGAGAGCGTGCACACGTGGGGCAGCAGACAGCGCCCGAGAGCGTGCACACGTGGGGCAGAGCCCTGAGAGCGTGCACACGTGGGGCAGCAGACAGCGCCCGAGAGCGTGCACACGTGGGGCAGAGCCCCGAGAGCGTGCACACGTGGGGCTCAGACAGCACCCCGAGAGCGTGCACACGTGGGGCTCAGACAGCACCCCGAGAGCGTGCACACGTGGGGCAGCAGACAGCGCCCGAGAGCGTGCACACGTGAGGCAGCAGACAGCGCCCGAGAGCGTGCACACGTGGGGCAGCACAGGTCTTGGGGGCGACCCGGTCAGTTCTGGCGTTACCACGTGGCCGCAGGCCATTTGCTAAGCCCACCTGTAAGTTACAGATAGCAGAGCTGTGAGCTGGCCTGGTGCCACCACCCCCTAAGGAAGGGTGGGATACACAGGTCCAGCGACCCCGGGGAAGGCCCAAAGAGCACGGCATTCGTCGCCACAAAGTGCAGACTCGCCTGGCTCCTTTCCAGACTTTTCCAGAAGCCCAGGACAGGCAGAGGTGAGCCCCAGGTGCCCGACATGTTCTCGAGAAGAGGCCGATGTTGGGATGAAAACGGTCTCACCCACGACTCGGCGTGATCGCCCTGGTTGTGGCACACGTGGACTTGAGCAGCCAGAGCCCCCCGAAGCCCCCACTGCACACACGCGCTCCCCTCTTACCCCCAGCCGTCCGTCCAGACCAGGGCTGCAATGGCACCTCCGCCCCTGGAAGGCCGTGTTGTCTGTGGTTCTGCACGGAGCATGAGCCGATGCGGGGCCTCTGTAGTAAGTGCAAGGCTGCAGTAGACCCTCCTCCTGGGCTCTGCAGCTCTGTCAAATCAGTGGAACCCCAGGGGGGCCAGGGAACCCCGCTGGCGGGGCAGAGGCCTGGTGGACCACTGCTCCTCCTCCTCTGCAGGGGCTGACCTTGGCCCGCAGGCCTGGCGCTCTCCGAGAGCTGGCCTGACTGTCGGGTTCAGGACACCAGCTGGTGCTAACTGCCTGGGATGCTGGGATGAACCTCAGGCGGCTGGTGTCTCTGGGTGAGAGACTAGAGAGAAAAAATGGTTTGCGTGTTCACTGGAACCCAGGAGCCCTGACTGTGGCCACAGGCCACTGGTTACGCAGACATTAACTGGAGTTGGTAGTGGCCAAAGGAATGGCGCCAGCCGCAGCTGGGTGTGCTCCCGGCCCAGCGCCGTCTCCACAGACGGCGCGAGCCGCAGTTCTAACTCCGACCCGGAGTGCACAGTTTGCCGACCCTGCCCTTCAGTTACCGTCCAGTCCCAGTGAGGCAACTCCTGCTGCAGGGCTGGACTGCATGGCCTTGCAATGTCACCCTCCCCAGACAAAACCACTGTTCACAGCACCAAGCTTCCCGGATTAACCTCCAGTGGTTACTGCTGAGTTTTAAAATATTCTACCTGCAAATCATTCAGCATTTTCCAGAGCTGTCGTACAATGGAGAACGTTAACAATACACAGTACGCAACCATCCCATACAAACACTCCTGCTGTATCAGCAGCCAGAAACGAGCCGTCACCTCCAGAGGTGAGGCCGGCCTGGGGCCGGCCCTGAGTGATTCTGCCCGCTCCCCCGAAGTGCAGGGCCCACTCTGTGAACTCCTGTTCTCGTTAGCATGCTTTTTTAAAATTTTTTTTTAGAATTTCGCTACATATGAATGTATCCCAATATTTTATGAAGAATTATTTTACATATTTTTAAAATTTGCTGTAGGGTGCATGTGTTCACCAGAGACAGACAGACAGACGGAAGGTGCCCAGGCTGCACTCCCTTCTTATCTGTTCTCCTCTCGGGATTTGGCGCACACATGCACGAGTACCTGGCATGTTTTGCAAGCCACCAGGTCCAGGACTCGAACCACAGTCAGCCAGGTGGGAGTCCAGTGCCCTTAACCACTATGCCACCTGCTGGCCCCTCCAATTTCTTTTTCACTTACTGTAAAACAATGTGTGTGATTAAAATATTTTTATGCCAAGGTATTGGAAAATTATGCTGGCAAAAAGCTTAGCATCTCATTCTGCATCAGCTTTGTCAACAGTTATTTATATATTTTACTGACGATTCTGCAAAGCATCTGAATCCTTAAATTATGTATAACCGTGCTAACAAGGACATAAGCCTTATGTAAAGTGGAGAATTAAATATGACTGCAAATGCACTGCGCCAAGTCCATCCTCAGTCGACCGGATCAAGCATCCTTACAGTCACAATATGAAATATTTACTCTGGCAACATGACACCACTAAATCAATTCCTTTAAACAGGAAGACAACACGCAGTCCGGAGAGTCCAGTGGGATAAAAGGTCCAGTGAACGGGAGGGCTTCAAACAGACGCATCGCCGTTAGGGGCGGACACGCCAGCTTCCGCACGGCTCCCCAGCTGAGAGCTAGAACGGCTGCGCCGTCAGAGGTGGAAAAGCAACCGGAGAGGATGGAGTTTATGAGGTGGCCTGAAATCCGCACGGCAGGCCCCTACCCCAGCGCTGCCCCGGCCGCACTCACCTGCTGGGAGCTGTCCCCAGTGGCTTCCACACTGTGACATGGGGGCTGGCCAGAAGCTGCGACTCCCAGGACCTCAAGTACTGGCTGCCTCTGCAAAGAGGGGGCAGGTCCCCGGGTCCCGGTCCCGGCCCCGTCAAGGTGCTTTCTGGCCTGAGTGTTAGTCGGCGCGAGGCCCGGGCAGCTTAGGCCGTCACAGGCTCCCCATAATTCAGGTCTGCCACCCAACCGCATCGTCCCCATCCCCTGCCTCAGCAGTTTCTCGCAGACCGAGGTCACCCCCAGCCTGCACGTGCCCTGAGCTGCTCCCAGCACTCGCACCTCTACTCCTTCACGTGATGACGGAAACTCCCGGATGTGACAGGCCTGGCTTCCTGCCACCAAGGCCCTCGCCACCCGGGGCTGGTTGGCGTCAGCAGGGCAAGGCTGCGACTCTCCTGCGTGCGGTGCGCTTCCCTCCGTCCCTCACCGTCCTGAGAACGTCCTTACGCACCCCCACGCAGTGTGAAGAATGCCAAATGGGACGCCTTGAGATTTTTGAAGGTGGGAAGTTCCTGGGCCTCGGCAGGCCAGGCGTGGCACATCACCCCTCGTCACGTGAGCCTCGTCATTCAGAAGTAGAGCTGACCAGACTGACTGATACAGGGACAGCCTTTCCTTCTCAAAGGTGGACGCGTGCCCCTTCGAAGCACAGGAGTGAGAGCAGAGAACAGGCCAGAGGAGCGGTCAGCTCACCGGACCGTGAGCCCAGACAAGTGCGATCGGAGCCTGGAGCAGTGTTTCCAGCCTGGTGGGCTCCCCACGGGCGTCCGGGAGGCAGAGGAGGGGGGACGGTGAGCCGAGGCTTCCCTCAGGCCCTGTGTGGCACGTCCTCCCTGGGGAAAGGCCCGGTGCCCCTTTGTCGCAGAGGCGTGTCCGCACAGGTTGAAGGGGAGAGGCCCATGGCAGGGGAAGGCTCCCAGTCCTGCCTCCGGTCCTGCCTCCCGGTCCTGCCTCCGGTCCTGCCTCCCGGTCCTACCTCCCGGTCCTGCCTCTGGTCCTGCCTCCGGTCCTGCCTCCCGGTGGTAAATGGAGACCACGGCTATGACACGCCCATTTCTGGAGAAGGTCCTGTTTGCCGTGCCCAGAGTCCCCGGAGACCCCGGCATCCTGGTGCCTCACCCAGGGCCACTGAGCGGATGGGTGGCCACACACACGCACACCCGCCAGGCTTTGGGGCCCTCCGCCGAGGCCCCGCCTCCCTGCATCTGGGAGCCGAGCAGCTCTTCTGTGTGATGCAGAGCTTCCAGTCCGACCTGGCCTTCCTGAGTCAGACGCGACATCTGACTTCAATTCCGCCTGGCTCTCAGCGCCTTGTCTCCCCGCAGGGTGGGTGCTCTCCATCCACAGGGGAAGCGCAGCCTGGCTTCCCTGGGGCCCGGTCCCTGGGGTAGGGGTTCGCCCGGTCCCTGCGCTGTCGAGCTACCAAGACGGGTACATCAGTCCTTTTCTTTTTAAAAATTGTCAGGGCACGTGTGCTGCTCGCTGGGGAGCCGGGGTGGGGAGAAGCGCCGGTGGTCGCACATAGTCTTTCTGCCGTCGCTCCCTTCCCTTGGGATCCTGGCCCCGCACGTGCGTCCGCCGTGTTCAGGCCTCTGGCTCTGGGTCTCAGGCCGCACGGGCAGCGAGCCCACGCCGCCTTCACCACCAGGCCACGGCGGTGACTTCTCCTCAGGAGCTTTCAAAATCCACTTTGAGACCCCTCTGTGTTACCCCGAAGGTCACTGGGAACCCTGTCAAGGGAGTGTAAAAAGTTAGGTCACCGTGCAGCCGGTGGTGCCGAGGTTAAGTCCCTGGATCCCACGTGGCCGACTGCATGGTTCAAGTCCCGTACCTGGTGGGTTGAAGATCACACGGGCTGTGTGTGTACGTGTGTCCAAAACCCTGAGAGAATGGAGGAGACCCCTGAGGGTTTGGCATGACCGTCCCCTCGGGGGTAATTTCTGACTCTCTCTTTCTCCCTCTTGCTCTCTCTCTGGTGAGCCCGTGTGACCTCTAGCAGACTTTAAAAACAAAGTTGAATCATTTTGTTTGCCTCCACGATAGAAACCTCGGCTTCCCCAGACGCGGGGACAAGTGCAGGGTCTGTCTGGGGCTCTGACTGGTGTGTTTGACTTCCCTGAACTGCGAGTAGATGGGCTCTGTTAGAGGCTGGCGGGGGTGGGGAGGGCCAAGGTGCACAGCAGCGTGGTGCTCCAGGACGGGGTCGGCCTTCAGCAGGGGCGTGGGGACTGGGCTCTCCCAGAGGGTATGTATGGGGCGGGCGGGACCTCCAGACATCAGTGCGTTTAAATCGTAGGCAGTAGCCAGGGGAGGGGAAAATGACGTATAATATATATCTATTTTCTGTTTTTTAGATTTCCTTTTCTTTTTTCTTTTTTGCCATAGGGCACATGTGCTTGCTGGAGAGAGACAGGAGGAGAGGGAGATGGCCACGCCGCAGTCCCTTCTCTTCCGTTCTCCTCCTGGGATATTCGGGTGCACACATTCATGTGCCTGGCATGATTTTCAAGCCATCGGGTCCAGGATTTGAACCACAGAGTCAGACATGTGGGATCCAGCACCTTCACCACCATGCCACCTGCTGGCCCATGATCTATGTATTTCTGGATATGCATAAATATTATATAAACACATAGAAAAAGGCCTGGGAAGATCCCTTACCTTTTGAATTTATCAAATTGTTTGAGGAATCATTGAAGGGAAATGAAGAGGTTGGAGAAAGGCCGGGTGGCGGGACAGCGCGGCAGGGTGCACACACAGCACTGCCTCTCCCGGCTCAGAGGGGGCCCTGACATGGATTCAACATCGAACGAAGCCGTCTTCCTCGTCTTCGTAGGTGTGGAGAGCCAGGGGAGGACTGCTTTACAGCGGTTCAGTTTGGGGTTAATGTCAGTGTTAGTTCTGGCGGGTCCTTTACACTTTCCTTTTTTAAGAGGTTTTTGTCTCATGGTGCATGTGCTCCCCAGAGAGGGAGAGACAGAGACAGTGAGTGGAAAGGAAATCATCACCCCCATGGGGCTGGCCACACCACAGCCCCTTCTCCTCCCAGATCTTGAGCACACATGTACACATGCCCAGTGTGATTTTCAAGCCACCAGATGTGGGACTCGAACCGTGTTTGGCTATGTGGGAGTCCAGAGACGTAACCGTTGTGCTATCTGCTGGCCCTGTCCTTTACACTCAAACAGAAAGCTGTGCGGAGTTTGGAAATGAGCCTTTGGGAGTCCAGAGTCTGAGTTTCTTCTTAGCTTGAACGTTCTGTAGCTCTGGGACTCGGAGAAGAAACCCAGCCCCTCTGCCCGTCTGTGCCCGGGAGGTAACTGTGGCCGACCGAAGCTCTAAGCTCCCAGACGGAATGTGGCGGCCGTTGTCACCTGGGCGTGAGCGTGTGTCCGCGTGGGCGGCCGCTGTCACCTGGGCGTGAGCGTGTGTCCGCGTGGGCCATTGTGGCAGTGCCCCTTGGTGGCTGGCGCTCACTTTGCAGTGTGCAGAGCTCGAGCTGGCTGAGGTAGGCTGTGCCATGCGGGGTGGGCGGGTCCGTGGGGGTGGTGGTGTCGCTGCTGACGACTGTCCTCTCTCCACAGAATGTGCCCCCAGACCTGTCCGTCTGCACCTTTGTGCTGGAGCAGTCGCTGTCGGTGCGCGCCCTGCAGGAGATGCTGGCCTGCACGGTGGAGAAGTCGGAAGGGGCAAGTACCGCCGTCCCTGCGGGGCCTGACGCTGCGGTGGGGAGGGTCTGTCACAGCTGCTGGGAGCTCCTCTGTGCTGGCCCCGGCCAGTGCCTCTTCCTTGTACTGACTTAGGCTGGGCTTTCTGCTTTACCCAGCAGATCTCAGTGTCTTAGAAACTTAGAACGTTCCGCGTCTGGGTGCCCCGGCTGCTGCAGCGGCTTGGCTCAGCGGCTGCTTTGAGCAGTGGCCTCTCCCCGCGCTGCCGCTGCGACCGCCTTCCCTCCCTGCTTCCCGCATGGCTGTCTGTGGCTCACCTGCACTCACCCGAAGGCCTTTGTACGGCGACTGCGATTTCATGGCACGTCAGCGATTTCAAGGAGCCAGGCCCTGTGATCTGCTGTAGTCACTGAGCTGTCATCTCGCAAACAGCCAGTCATTTTCTCCTGAAAACTGAAGTTCTGGCTCCTACCGTAGATAGCTTTCCTGAGAAGCCTATTTGGTTTGCTTGGTTGTTTTCCCGAGCATTTGCTGTGGCTGATTTCTGAGCTGTACCTTATTCTGTACCAGTTCGTTGTAGTTTGGAATTAAGCAGGAGGATGAATGGCCACATTTTTGTTGCCTATTTTTAAAAATGACCTTAGGCATCGTAACTGCTACGGCGGGTGGCTCAGCGAACTGCAGAGTTTCCAGGAGGAAGACGGCGAAGTCTCTTCGCCGTGACTGGGGCGGGGCTCCTGTTAGCCCGGGCCTGGTCTGGAGAGGAAAGGCGCTGGGACGCGGCGATGCGGGCCTCCGGGGACGTGAGCCACCCGCCCGCCGTGACATAGATAGCAGCGTTTCGCCAGTGTCGCATAGCTTAGGACCTAGCGAACTGATGAGTGCGCGTTACTCCTGAGCGAACTTTCCACTGGACGGCGCCCCTAAGAACAGAGGCGGGAGCACAGTGGTTTTCTTTTGCTGTTAAACGAAAGCCCGTGTCACCACGCGCGGGTGAGTTCACGTTCGGCTAGAATAAAGTTTGAAATTACAGTTTTAGAGCACATAAAGTTCCTTTTCAGATGTCTGTTCTCTCATCTAGAATGTCTAGGCTATTCTTAGATTAAGGAACAGTAAGACCTTCTCAGCTCCACTAGTTTAGTTCTTACCTGGAATAACCCCTCCTGATTTCTAAATATCCCAGGCCTTATCAACTTTGAAATGCAAATCACTATTTATGAAGAAAAATAATTTTTCTTTGGCATTAACATCTAGAAAAATGTGAATTGCTATTGCACCTATCTTTCTAGATATCAACTCAAGATTAAATCGCTATGAATTAAATTTGTATATTGTAAGACACTTTTCTAAACTTAACAGTCTTAAAAAGATCTTTCATCTCTCGAACACCCTGGGGGTGGACGGGACAGGCTCTGAATTTCTGTGCAGGCAGGGACTGATCTGAAATACCATTTTAGGATTTATGTTTTACAGACATTTATCCGTTAGAATTTAGAGCCCCCCCAAATATTTTTATTTGGCTGAATTTAGTTTTGAACTGTTCTGTGTGCGGAAAGTTTCTCTTAGACATAAACTGACAGTTTGTGCAGCCGGTGGGACTCCGTCTCACCAGTGCCTACCATAAGACATGAACTAGAACATAAATCAAGCAAAATCTGGTGCATCTGTATCTCAGGGAGCCGAGTCTTGGTTTGAACCACTAGTAGCTGAGGCAGAATGCACAGCCAGCAGCTCATGGGTCAGACTGCCCAGGGCTCTGGCCGCGGCAGGAGTGGCACCAGTCTGGTTAGGCCGAGCGGCCCAGGCCTGGCAGGAGGAGGGTCCTGCGCTTTCTGTTGTGTTGATGGATTTGGGGTGGTCTGAGAGATTTCTAGAGTATCTTTGGGGTCCCCTAGGAAGCTTGGGTTGGTGGAGGCCTCCGGGGGCTCGGCCCAATGACTGTTCCCGTTCCCTGGCTGTGTCAGTGCGTGGCCACCTCCCTCTGCTGTGTGCCCCACACAGTGCGCACAGGCGCCAGGGACCGGGCTGTGGCTGGGCTGGGGACGGTTCTTTGCCCTATCTCGTAACGAAAGAACGAGCAGTTTCGGTAAGAGCATGTGGATAAAATCAGATGAAAATCAGACAATCTAATTGAATGGTGACTGTACTTTAAGAACCCCGATTTTCCTGCAGATCAATTCACATTAATTTCAGTATATTTTATGTATGTACCAATTCATGGATTCATGCACGTTTTTGCATTTAGAAGACTTTATTCTCTGAGTATTTTCTGAGTTCTCAGTATTTATTCATGGTTTAGAATACGTCTTAATGTTTCTTTTAGTCCTTCATGTATTCCGTTGTCAATCCCTTGCCTGAGACATGGGTGCAGGTACTTCCTTCTGTCCTGTGGCTCTCTCTTTTCTATTGAGTGCTCCGTCTGCAGTGCAGAAGCCCCGTCACCCTCTTCTGGCATGCTGCTACCCAGTCTGGCCACTGCATTTGCATTCGAAGGGTTAACTTGTTCAAGTTCGTGAACAGGCAGCCCAAGGATCGAAACTTAGCTAACTCTGAGCCTACTCTGGCCGAGTCTTACGTAAGCGTTTCCCTGTTGGCGCTCTCTCTATCCCCGTGAGTCGGGGCGTGTGGAGGATCGAGGACGGTGGCGCCTGTAGACCCGTGAGAGAGGTTACATGCTGTACATCGTAAAAGTGAGCTTCTCAGACAGCGAGGCTGCTGCCTCACTGGGAAGAAAGCAGTCTTAAGTAACTTTCATTTCTTATACTTGAAGTAGATAGCGTGCTGTTGTGGGACACACACAGTGAAGGGAATTAACACACGCCTCACTCGTGCAGTTATCCGAGTGTTACACGGGACCTGTACGGTGAGAGCAGGTGCGGTCTGCTAAGTCCGCAGGGCGCTGAAACGCAGTGCCGCCTAGCTGTGCTCTGTGTGCTGTGCTGTCCCCCAGAGCTGCCGCTACGTAACGGCGCTGACTGTCACACTCGGCAGTGCTCACCCACCTCCAGGGATGTTAGGGTGCTGTGCACCGAACCCCGCTGAAGTTCACCGCCAAGCAGTAACACGGCCACATTTCTAAACGCCGCTGGGCTGACAGAGATCTCTGTCTGGAGAGACTACAGCCAGACTGAACAGGGCTACTATTGACAAAGGAAAATGAAAGATAATACCATGCTCACTATTTTTATTTGGGCTTGAGGAAGGTGCTGACCCAGAATATGTGGAGGACTCAATAAATTGCATTTACACGTACCCTCATTTATTTATTTTGCGATAAATGCTATTGGTAAAAGTAATTAGTGCCTGGGACCAGCAAATGGCGTAATGGCTATGTCGCTGGACTCCTGTGTAGTTGACTGCAGTTCGAGTCCTGGACCTGGTGGCATAAACTCATGCCGGGCGCGTGTGCGTGCGTGCCCAAGATCGTGAGAGGAGAATGGAGGAGAAGGGACTGCGGCGTGGCCATCCTCCCGGGGGGTGATTTCTCGCTTTCTGTCTCTCTGTCTCTGTCTGTCTGGTGAGCGCAAGCACCCTGTAGCAAAAACCTCTACAAAAAAAAAAAAAAAAAAAAAAAAAGTAATTAGTGCCCACCACAGCATAATATGAAAATGTACTTAAATTCTAATAGAAACTCCAGAATCTCTTAGATCTTGTATTTTTATAACAGTAATATAGACTACAAAACAAAACACCCTCCTCACGATCCTTCTCTTCTCCCCTCAGAGATAACCACAGCCAAGAGACTGGCTTCTGCACAGAGACACCTGCAATTTTATACGTGGAAACACTGTGTTCTAAGGGCTCACATTACGTAGCGTTCCGTCAGCTTTCTCACTCAGTCACACTCGTTTTTAAGGTAAAGACACGAAAGGCCAAAGGAAGAGCCTCAGAGGAGCCAGCGAGCTCTGGCTCTGGCGTCCAGTTCCCGTCGTCCCCTTGGCCCGCTCGGGTCACAGCCTCAGGATGACAGGGTGGCGGTGGCATCCCAGGAACCAGGTCCTGTCCCTCCCTGGCAGACTTCCCCTCATGCCTGTTGTCACCCTCGGGGCCAACACTGCCTTCTGGGCAGGGAAGCGGGGCCGCTCGACTGTCTCATACACCCGGGACGGCGGGGGTGTCCTAAGCAGGGGCCCTTTTGTGGGAGAAGGCGGAGGGGCGTCCGCGCCCACGAAGCTGGATCATCTCCAACGCCGTCTGCTTCGGGCAGAGCAGACACGCCGGCACCCTCAGTTGCCTTAGTTAGGAATAGCGGTTTGTATTTGGGACCCCCAGGCTCTCCATCCGCACGGTGACCTGCAAGTTAACACCCTCATCGGAGAGGCAGTCAGCCTGTGCCCAGGTGCCACGGGGAACAGGACGCCCGCGTCCCTCTGCCACCTGGCTGGGCCATGCTGGACCCACGGACCGGGGCTGGAGACACGGGGGTGCATAAGGGCATCCTTGCTCCTGAGAAGCACAGCAACCTGGGGTCCCCAGAGGAGGACAGATCACTGCAGGGCGAGTGCAGGTGCGCCGACGGGAGGGGGGCCTCGGCCCGAGGAGAGACCTGATGGCCCTCTCAGCAGGCCGGGCTGGCCTCTGCACTGTGCAGGCTTCTCGGACTGCGGCGTGGGCTGCAGACAGGATGCAGGCAGTACCTGTTCGTATCTGAAGCTGCGGTCCCAAACACCTACTGCACCCACGTATCTCAACGGTGGTTCTAGTTTACCTTCCTGTTGGGGAACGTGTTGGCTAGGCATAAAAACCACTCGGGGAGGCTGCGATGGCGACCCAGCGAGAGCTTGGTAGGGATGGGCCCCTCAGCAGCACCTCGGCTAGATCTCTGGGCGGCACACCCACCCGCCCTTCCTCTGTGGAGCTGTGGCAATGATTCAGAGGCAAACGTGGCCGGCGTCTCCTGAAGGGCTGCTGGGAAAATACGCACCGAGCAACAGCCGTGCTGCCACCCAGCGAGTGTGGGCCTGTGGCTGGTGGTGCCTCTCCTTGCGAGAATGCCTGCCTGTCTCTCTGCTACCTGTCTCCATGTGCTGAGAGACACAGGTCCAGAGATTCTGGCATCCAGCTCAGTAAGCAGTCGGCTCGTCAGTGCCATCTAACCTGGGCACGGCGAGGCCGCCTTTAGGTTAGCGGTCTGGAGCGCAGTGAGTATTTCATCTGGTCAGCGTCGTCCAGCTTGGACAGCTTGCACCGAGGCTCTTGCTTTATGATAAAAGATTTCTTCTGTATAAGTGTTTGATAGCAAGTGAATCTGATGGCAAATTTCTATGACAAACCATTTCTGCATTTACCATGGATTTAAAGATATGTAGAACTTACCGAACCCACTGCTATCTTATTTTTATTCTTCTGAAGTTCTAACTTTATTTTCTTATAGCAAATATTCTAGTCTAGTTGACAGAGTAGTTCCTTTTTTACCACTCTTCGTCAAATGCACTGCCACTGCCACCCACCCCCAAATAAAAACGAGGGCCAGTAACCCTCCCTCTGCCGGCGGCGTTTTCTGCCAGGCGCTGCCCCTGGCACTGCTGGCTGGGCTCGGGCGTTTGGTCTGAGCTTCCCGGCTGTACCGGGCTCGCCGAGGACAGTGAGTGTTTTGTGCTAGGCCAGCTAGTGCTCACGTGCTGGCTGGAGAGCCTGCAAGTTGCAATCCGTTTTAGAATGAGAATTGAGGGGCTGAAAAATGCCAGGAATTCGGTTTCTGCTCCTCTGGTGAGTTTCGAGCAGTGGTGGACGACCGCTAGGCCACGGGTAGGTCTTTCCGCCTCGCCTCTGTGTCGAGAAGAGCAGTGTTTGGGAGGGAAAGTGAGAAGGTGCCATTTGAGGTCAGCTACCCATACTGCCTTGCTGGCCTGGCTCAGCCCAGGGGAGTCCCATTGTCACAGCCTTACTGCACTTGGAGTCCCTGTCATAGTGCCAAGTGTCCCACTGTGGATGAGAACCCTCCAGCCACCCCGTCAGTGCCTGTGAATCAGGTAAAAGCGACGCATGCACAAGACCTCGCATGCTGTCTAGGGCCCGAAGATGGAGAGGAGCCCCCACACCGCCTTGCGCAGCATCTGAGGCCGTCCCAGGGCTGGCAGGAAAGACCATGGCACAGGGTCCATGGGACTCAGGGTCTAGGGGGCAGGTGGGCACACAGAGAGCTAGCTGGAGCCGGCCCTTCCCATGCAGCCAGGTTCTGTCCATGTGCGAGGTCCCGCCTGAACAGTGCAGGGAGTGTGGCAGGAGTCTCTGTTGGGACAGGAGCCTGGGACTTCCCTCAGACCCAGACAGAGCGCACAGGGCAGCACAGAGGGGGACACGCAGGATGGGTTTCATATGCTGGTGGCCCTAGTTCTAGAAGAAGTGAGCCTTTGTGGAACAAGAAGATCCTGTGGAAAGCATCACAGTGTCTGGTGAAAGAGGAAGTCCTGAATCCAACACACCAACGCGAGAGGACGGTGCGGGGACGGAGGTGAGCCCGTGGTGAGCGGCAGCAGAGGCAGGTCGGAACTGCAAAACCAGCAAGCTTATACTTCACCTGCCGGAGGTAGCTGCATAGATGGGTCAGGAGTGAGGACAGCCCAGCCTCTGTGTGGAGTGACCGTGAGGCGTCTGCAGGGCCAGGTGCATCCCTGGAACAGGGGTGGATGTGTGCATTGTCAACACAGCGCCCCAGAAAGGTCTCTTCTGCACAAAGGAATAAAGATGAGATACCGGGTTTCGTATTTTTTCCCTGATTGCATGTCATACAGTAATTATTTGGTGTGTATTACATACATTTTCTTTCCATGAGATTTTTTTTTTATTTCTGAAAGTGTTTTTAAAATTTTTTTTGTATGAATTAATTTTTTTTAAAGAGCAGTTTTAGGTTAACAAGTTGTTCGGCAAGTGCAGGACGTTTCCACAAGCCCTCTTTCCTCCCCCCTTCCCTGGGTTAGCAGCTTGCAGCTTGTCTCTCTGTGACTTTTCCGCCCCAAGGGACATTCTGTTTTGGGATGTGCCACAGTTGTGTACCATTCACTTGTGGAAGGGCACCTTAGTTGCCTCCGAGTTCTGGTGATTATGGGTAAAGCTTCTGAAATGCGTGTGCAGTGTCATGTGGGCATACATTTTCATGCATTCAGGCAGATGCCAAGGGGTGTGGTCACATACACTCGGCCATATGGTCAGAGTATGTTAGTTTTATGAGATATTGCCAAACCATCTCTGTGGCATTCTGGCCGGCCACGAGTGAGCGTTCCTGTTGCTCCATGCCCTTCCCAGCAGTTGATAGTATCAGTGCGTTTGAGTTTGGCCATTCTAATCGGCACCAGTGTCTTTACTGCTTTAACGTGCTGCCTCCTGGTGGCATCTGGCATATGGCACAGAGGCCTTTCCATAGGCAGGCTTGCTGTCTGTCTGTCTTCTTAGGTTGGGCATCTGTTTAGATCTTTTTAATTGATTGTTGGTTACCTTATTGAATTTGAATAATTTTTTGTATGTTCTGGATTCTGGCCCTTTACTAAAAGTGTGTTTTGCAGAGAAGTTTTTAATGTTAATGAAGCCCAACTTATCAGTCTTTCTTCTATGGGTTGTACATTTTGTCTTATATCTAAAAAAAAAAAAAAATTGCCAAACCCAAGGCCACCTAGGTTTTTTTCCTCTGCTGTTTTCTAGGAGTTTCCTAGTTTTGTGTGTTACATTTGGTTATGATCTATGTGTGGCAGTTTTGCGTCGCCCTCCCTGCATGCTGAGTCCACGTTCCTCAGTGGCACTGCTCTGAACTGGTCACACTGTCACTGTCCAGCCACACTGACTTGCTCATGGTGTTTTAGAAACGTTCCAACATTTAATGAGGCTATCCCCGTTGGGGTCCCCCGCACGACTGTTCGTCCTCACCTTGACAACTTAGTCTCCCAAAGGACACTCCTTGTGGTATTCCCTGGAACTCGGTAAATTCTGCTGAAAAGTGCAGAAGAGAGCTCTGTACCCGTCTCTTCGAGGCCGTTGACGTTCAAGTCTGTGCGAGAGCCATTTTAACACGTTCCAAATTAGATCAAAGATGTATTGGTAATCTTGAGTTGAAAGTGTGCGTGAATTCCTGAGGATTTGGACAAATTCAGGAAGCACTTAAAAAGTGTTATGGGGACTGTTTCTATTCTAGAACAGGAGTAACAGGAAGCTGTCCATCTTAGTCTTCTATCACCTACTTAAAATTAAAACAAAAACAATTGTAAACCCAGCAAAAGGTCTAGCCCTTTCCTTGAATTCAGGCCTGCGTGTACTAAGTGTGTGCGGTTGCCCGGGTACACGGCTTCGTTGCTTGCCAGACCTAAGAAATGGAAGCGTGAGCCTGGTTAGTGGGGAACCAGGCTGGCCCAAGCCTGTGAGGGGCAGTGCGGTGAGTTACTGGCTGGCTGCTCTGACCTCATCTGCTAATGAAATTCACAGTGAATTTTCTTCCTCCAGCTCTTGCCGGAAAGACTTTGAAGTCTCATGCCCTTTTAAAATACAAATCACATTCAGTATGGCAGGATGGAGAGACAGTTTCTTCTGAGCTCCAGTTTCCCCAACATCACTGCTGGGTCTGTTCCTCCTAATCGAGGATTTGTATTTTCAATTTTCAACTTGGCCTGTCCTTGGGATCACTTAGGTAGATACCTCAATTTGAGGTCCAGTACATCTGTAATTCTGTCACTTTTTTTAAAAAATTAATTAATTACTTAATTAATTTTTAGAGGTTTTTTCTATAGGTCACATGTGCTCGCCAGAAAGAGACAGAGAGACAGAAAGTGAGAAATCACCCCCCAGGGGGAATGGCCACGCCGCAATCCCTTATCCTCATTCCTCTCTCAGGATCTTGGGCGCACACGCACACGCGCCCAACGTGAGTTCAAGCTACCAGGTCTGGGATTTGAACCGCAGTCGGCTACATGGGAGTCCAGCGACCTAGCCATTACACCAACTGCTGGTCCCATAATTCTGTCACTTACAAACACATGTAAAAAGGAAAATTCTTGCTAAATAAGATTAGAAGAGAAAGCAATTCTAAAGCTACCTAGCATGACACTGTGATAGTAGGTTTTCAGTAAAGACTAGGTTTTTTGTCTCTTTCCATTTTCAAGGAATAAACTAATTGTGGAAATTGACCCATCCTAATGCTAGTATTTTAGTAAATGTATATAATACGCATTTCTTTTAATTCTCAGGTGAAAGGCAGTGTGTCCACTTATGTAAGAAACCAGTAGGCGCCAGGCGGCGTACAGCACACTTACCGGGTTTGGCTAGGGGAAGGAAACATTTGGCCAAAGTTGTTTTAATTTGTTCATACTCTTTCACTGTTTGAATCATGCCTTGTTTGAAAGATTTTTGAGAAGAACTCTGGCAGCTCCATTTCTGGATTGTGTAGACCAATACTCACCTGTGCAGAAACAGAAACAAATGATAAACAATGCTTCCCCTAAAAAAAAAAAATACACATCAACTAGGAAAGCTTTTAAAAGATTAAATGAAAAGGATTAGATTAAAAGATATTGAATGACAAAGGGAAAGGTTTGAAGGCATGGAAACTTCTGAGCTCCCTAGGACTTGAGGGACAGAAATCCCAGAGACAGATGAGCCACCCCTGGGGTGTAAGGTCCCTTACACAACTCTTCCCTCTGGGGCATTTGCAGAGTGTTAGGCTGGGTAGAGAGGGAGGTGGAGAGCCCTGCAAAATTTAATGTGATCTCAGGGAGGCTGAGGAGACAAAAATTACAGTCTGTCCCTGCCAAGATAGGCAGAACTTGAGGCCTGAAGTTCTTGAAGGAGAAGGAAGCAGAGAGAAATAAGTCTTATACTCGGAACAGGTGTTCTCCCTCAAGGCATTTTCTCTTCTTAAGCTGCCCTGCAAAACTAGCTAAGAAGCTCAGCAGGAAGCAGGTGAAAACTCGGCAGTGTGGGAGGTGTGGCGGTGCCTTGTGGGGTTTAATCTTTGCTGGGAGGGTGAAATCCTGTTTTAGTGGTTATTAAGGAGTAGGGGCCCTGGTCTTTACTCCATGCTCTCAACTGGGAGCCCTGGAAGATGTACCCAGGAGGAAAGGGGCTAGAGCAGAAGCAGCTGCAGCCCCAGGTTAGACCTGAGCTGCCTGTCGTGGTATCACCTGTCTCTGGAGGAGGGTGACATGCGGCCTCGCTACACAGCATCTGACGTCCAGTAGAAGCCATTCTTGGGTATGAAAAGAATCGGGACCAGTGAGAAATAAATGATAGAAATGACCCATAAGAGACCCAGATATTAGGATTATGAGTCGTAGACTTTAAAACAATTGTGGAATCTATAATGAAGAATTGAACGGAAATTGTAATACTAAAAGCACAGTAAGTAAAGTAAGAACTCAAAAGGTGAGTTTAACAGCAGCTGAGACATGTTGAAGAAAGAACTCATTAACTGGTGTCCATGGACATAACCAACTGCAAAAAGAGTCATTAATGTGGTTTCTTTCTTTTTCTTTTCTTTTTTGAGAGGTTTTTGCTATAGGGCACGTGCGCTCGCCAGACAGAGAGAGAGACATAGAGACAGAAAGCAAGAAATCACCCCCCGGGGGGATGGTCACGCCGCAATCCCTTCTCCTCCATTCTCCTCTCGGGATCTTGGGCACGCACGCACACGCGCCCGGCGTGAGTTTTAAGCCACCGGGTCCGGGACTTGAAACGCAGTCGACTACGTGGGAGTCCAGCGACATAGCCATTACACTAACTGCTGGTCCCAATGTGGTTTATTTCTAAGCACGAATTTGAGTGACCTAGGCCCGGAGAGAAGAAAAATATGCCTTTCTCTCAGGGTGATCAGGTACAGGGGTTCTTTTTATTTGATTTTGAGAGTGAGAGATAGTGTTTGGCAATAGTGAAGAGTTTTCCATTGATCTGGCCCAAGGAGGTGGGACATCGGGGGGCACTCGTGGGTTGTAGGTGGGTTTACAGCATTTAGGGTGGTGATGGCAAAGGAAGGCTGCCGAGATCGAAAAGGAATGTACTTTCACAGCGACGAGGAGGCTCAGTACCCATCACAGAGAGACTCCAGGACTGTGCCAGGCAGGGTATAAGGAGAGTCCTGTTATCCATGGGCCGAATGGTCTGTTAATGTTTGTGGGCACGAGTCCCCAGCTCTCTGGAGAGGACTTTGGAAAAATGGAAGAAGCAGTTGAGTTTCTGCCCACACTGGAAAATAGGTCCGTTGAAAATATCCAGACTGATACATGCCGAGAGGATAACATGGAAAATAAGGAGAAAATCCATGAAAGATGTATTGGAGCTGGTGACAACTCTAACATACGAGTGATGGATTCCAGAAATGTGATGGTTGCTACATTAGAAGAACAACAGTTTATGATTTTTCAAAATTAAGGAAATACAGGGAACTAGCAGTTAGCGTAATGGCTATGTCACTGGACTCCCACGTAGTCGACCGTGGTTCATATCCTGGACCCGGTGGTTTAAAACTCACGCCGGGCGCGTGTACGTGTGTGCCCAAGATCCCGAGAGGAGAATGGAGGAGAAGGGATTGCAGCGTGGCCATCCCCCCTGGGGGGTGATTTCTCGCTTTCTGTCTCTATGTCTCTCTCTGTCTGGTGAGCACACGCGCCCTATAGCGAAAACCTCTCAAAAAAAAAAAAAATTAAGGAAATACATTAATTCACAAATGCAGAAATACTTCCAATCTCAGGGCATGTCCATACACGTATGTCACCTGCCTTGGACACCGACGCGCACACTCCTGACAAGATGTAGCAGGTCAGGTCTAGCCACACAGCCAATGGATAGCATGTTACATTGAGTTGGGAATCAAACCCAATTAATGTACTCACGAAATCAGTTAATATATTTCATCATATTAAGAGAAGAAAAGGGGGACCAGCAGGTGGCATGGTGGTTAAGGTGCTGGACACTCCCACATGGTCCACCATGGTTCAAGTCCCAGACCTGGTGGCTTGCTTTCCTCACTCTCTCTCTCTCTCTTCCTCTGTCTCTCTCTGGTCAAATTAAAATAAATGATTGAATAAATAAAAAAAAAATAAAAATAAATAATTTAAAAAAGAGAAGACAAGGAAAATATTTTATTGAAAAAAATTAAAAATATTTAACATCCATTTATTGTAAAACTAGTAAGTTAGTAATGTAAGGAAACTTCTTAAGCTCATAGGAACTACCTGCAATTTGGAAAGCTGGTAAAATCCTGACTTATTTTAGTAAGATGTTGGATAAAGGTAGTAAAAGTGGCACCTTTGGAGTTTACAAAATAAGTTTAGCAGTCACTGCTCAATATAAATGATTCAGTTACATTTTTATATGTGAGCAAGGAGCAATTACCAAACAAAATTTGTAAATGAGTCCACTCATATTAGCGTAATAAAAAATTGCACACCTGCATCTTTCCAATGAAAGATGGACAAACCTTTACATAGAATAGTGACAAGCATTTCGAGGGACACAGACACCTGAGAACAGAGAGATGTGGCCCACAGTCATGGACGCCCTGTTCCGGGCTCAGGGTCTCAGAGATGGCTTTCAGTCCAAACTGATTTGCAGAGCAAAGGATCTCAGTTCAAATTCCAGTAGGTTTCCGTTTTCTGTGTATGTAAATTGACAAGGCCATTTTAAACACAGGAAAGAAGTGGGGCAAAATTAGCAAATGCAACATGGAGGGGAAAAGCAAAGTCGGAGCCTTTGGCTACCAAATGTCAAACCTGATTTAAATTTTTTTTTTTTTTTTTTTTAGTTTGCTATAGGGCCCATGTGTTCACTGGAGAGAGAAAAGAATAGCAGTGAGAAAGCACCCCCTCCGTTCTCCTGTCCGGATTTTGGGCACACATGCACATGTGCCTGGTGTGTTTTTAAGCTTCTGGGCCTGGGGTTAAACAGCACAGTTGGCTATGTGGGATGCAGGCCCCTTAACCGCTGACCACTTCTGGCCCCAAGACCTGTTTTACTGTTGCATTAATTAAGATAGATTAGCTGAGATGGAAAAACAGGCCAGAACAGAAGAGAGCCTACCAATAGACCCAGACTTTGCCCGCCAGACAGGGCCGGGCGACCGTGTGCACTGGAAAGGACCCTCTCTCATGCGTGGTGCCTGTCGCCGGCTGGCCGCGTGGGGTGGGGAGGGACACGTCTTGCGTCCCTCCTGCCCTCAGCACTGGGCAGCTGTGGCTCTCACATGAAAGTAAAACAGAGATAGGACAGCTACCTCCTGACAACCACACCACGTACTGACGCAAAAGCAAGAGGTTGTGCCTCCAGGGCGGTGTGGTCATCGACGTCACAATCAGAGGGAGGGGGCGAGGCCCAGCCGAGGAACTCAGACTTAGTGACCCAGGAACTCTGACAAACCAAGACGGAAATGACACAAAAAAATGGAAGGACATCCCATGTTCATGGATTGGAAGAGTTAATATAATCAAAATGGCAATTCTACCCAAATTAATCTACCTATTTAATGCAATGCCAATCAAAGTACCAGACACATTCTTCACAGATCTAGAAAAGACAATCTTAAAATTTGTCTGGAATCATAAAAGACCCCGTATTGCCAAAGCACTTCTACACAAGAAGAATGGAGTGGGTGGCATCTCAATCCCCGATCCAAAAATGTATTACAAAGCTGTGGTAATAAAGACAGCATGGTATTGGCACAGAAACAGACATGTGGACCAATGGAACAGAATAGAGTCCCCAGAAATAAGTGCCCAAACATACAGTCAACTGATCTTTGACAAGGGGTACCAGTCAATCCAGTGGGAAAATGAAAGCCTCTTCAGCAAGTGGTGCTGGAGAAACTGGACTTCCACTTGCAGAAAGATGAATCTGAACCCCTACCTCTCTCCTTTGACAAGAATCAAGTCAAGGTGGATCAAGGATCTAAATCTAAGACCTCAAACTATAAAGCTGCTCCTGGAGAATGCTGGAGAAACTCTGGGAGACATTGGTGTAGGGAAAGACTTCCTAAAGAAGACACTCAAAGCAGAGTCCATCGTCCACAAAATAGACAAGTGGGATTACATCAGACTAAGAAGTTTCTGCATGGCCAAAGACACAGTAGTTAGTGTGAATCGACAGCCCTCAGAATGGGAAAATATTTTTGTAAATGTTGCATCAGATAAGGGACTGATAACCAGAATACACAAGGAACTAAAAAAGGTGTTTGGAAAAAAGATGATCAACCCTATTAAAAGATGGGAGAAGGAGATGAAGAAAACACTCTCTAAAGATGACATACGAATGGCCAAAAGGCATATGAAAAAATGTTCAACCTCCCTCATCGTAAGGGAAATGCAGATAAAAACAACAATGAGGTACCACCTAACCCCAGTCAGATTGTCTAATATTAAAAAAACAAAAAATGATAAGTGTTGGCGGGGGTGTGGTGAAAGGGGAACTCTTTTACACTGCTGGTGGGAATGTAGATTGGTCCAACCACTGTGGAGAATAATTTGGAGATTCCTCAAAAATCTACAGATAGATCTGCCATATGATCCAGAGATCCCACTCCTCGGTATCTACCCAAAGGACAGAAGAATTCTTCATTGGAAAAGTGCTTGCACATCGATGTTTATTGCGGCACTATTCACAATTGCTAAGTCTTGGAACCAACCCAGATGTCCCCGTATGGAGGAATGGATTGAAAAACTGTGGCACATATACTCTATGGAATACTACTCAGCCATAAAAACCAACAGAGCCCTGGCTTTTGACAGAAAGTGGAAGAATATGGAAGATGTACTGCTGAGTGAGGCAAGCCAGACTATGAAGGAGAGACATTGTATGTCCCCACTTAACATATACCGTTTGTCTGCTTTCTATGTCTGAAACTGATTGACTAACAGTTGAACAAACACAAGAGATGGGTGTGAATGTCAGATGAGGTGTATGTGGAGGAGTGGGGCCCAACGAAAGACATTTAGAGAAGGGATACAGAGGTAGAGCATTGACGGGATGGGGAGGTGTGGTGTTATCTGTTGAAGATATTTCGATCAACGGGTCTGGGGAGAAATGTTCACATATCGAAATGGTCTCATTGTAAGCCAAACAATATGATTGAAAGTATATACAAAAATAAATAAAAAAAAAAAAAAAAAAAAAAAAAATCAAGACGGATAAAGACAACCGAGGAGGGAAACATGGCGCGAGAGACCTGAATAGATTCGTTATCCGTGTGTTCAAAGGTGTGGAGGCATTTTTGTAACTGCTGCATGTAACCTGAAGTTTAATAATTAATGGGATTCTCTGTCTTAGCGTAAAATAAGGTTAAGCAACCGAAGTTTTGATTTAGGGTTATGGAAGAGTTCATGTTTCTGGGCCCTAAATCTGTAATTAAAATAGGAATATGAAAACAGAGATGCTGTATGAGTCACCCACCTGTCATAGGTGCTGTAGCATTATTTAGAGATTAATTACATTTGCACCGAATTTTTAACTGATGCCCCCTCTGCTAAATCAAGTTGGCATTAAATGACTACAGTTTCCCATAAGGGAAATTTTGTGTTCATTTTTTAAAATGAGATTTACTCTTATTATTAGTTTAATATGATAAGTTATTTAATTTATTACAGATATTAAAATAATTATTTCATTGTTTAAGAGTTTATTTCTTCCATGAGAGAGAGAGAGAGAGAGAGAGAGAGAGAGAGAGAGAGATACTGACAGAGAGGAGAGAGTGAGATGCCCCAGGGTCCTCGCTTCGCACCCCGTCCCCCGCTCTGCAGTGCAGACCCCGGGCCGTGTGTGGGTGCGGGCATGGGCAGGAGACTCAGGGTGGGGTCCTGGGAACCCTCCTTCCCACGTGGAACACCGTGCCACTGCTCGGCCAGCTGGCCCTGAAATAGTTCCCTTCACCAAAGTAAGAGAATTGATATGTTTCTTAGACCCCCCGCAAGTGGATAATAGGTTTTTGAGAAAATACGTGTGTTTCATCTACATTTCATGGATTTGGAATTAGTGTGAGCTCCAAAATCGGTTGCTCATTAGGACTTGCTCCCTTCCATGGCCGGCTCTGCGTGCACCACCCTCCTCTTTACTGTTTGCAGGAACTTTCTTTTTTTTAAGAGAGATTTTTGCCGGAGAGACAGAGACAGAGACAGAAAGCAGCGAGAAATCCCCCCCCCGGGGGTATGGCCTCGCAGGGGTGGGGGATGGCCAGTCTTAATCCTTTCTCCTCTTGGGATTTTGGATATGCACACACTTGCACCTGGTGTGAGTTCCAAGTTCCAGGTCCAGGACTGGCAGTGCAGTCAGCCACGTGGGAGTCCAGCAGCATACCTGCTACGCCATCTGCTAGACCCTGCAGGAATTTTTAAAAAAGAATTATTTATTTAATTGTATTCATCATCATCATCATCATTAATTTAATTCGCTGTAGAGTGCAGTTAAAAGAAAAATAAACCAGGTCAATAGAGTTGAGTTCTAACTGAGCAAATCTTAACACAATTTAAATTGGGTAGTTGTCACAGACTTCCGGACAGCTCTGGCTAGCCTCGTGGTAAACTCAGTATTTAAATTCTGGGAAAGGAAAGTGATGTGAACCTGATGGACACAAATGAAAGTGAAGGAATAAGGGAGGAAAACAATTTGGGTTGGTTACTTTTTTTTATTTTTAAAACTTATCATTTATTATTTTAAATTTTGATGAGAGATTGAAAGCAAACTACCAGGTCTAGGACTTGAACCATTATCAGCCGTGTTGGGGTGTCCAGCGCCTTAACCACCACACCACATGCTGGTCCCTAGGTTGGTTACTCTTGGAAGTCTGGTTTAAAAGGCGGGGTGCCTGTGATTGACTGAAGCCCAGTTGCTGTGATTGGCTGTAACCTAGCAACCAGCTCAGAAAAACAGCCTACCATGTATGACTTAGGCTTATCCATAGGAATCCAAGTGTGGGAGTACAAAGGCTGTTTTAGGCCAAAATAGCTTAACTTAACAGCACCCATGCTTACAGGGAGAGCGAGAGCGAGAGCACGCTGCCAGGTCTGGGACTTGAACTGTGGTTGGCTGTGTGGGAGTCCAGCACCTTGACTGCCATGCCACCTGCCTACCCATTTGCAGGAATTTAGCAGATTGAGCCTTGTTAAGTGACGTGTCATGAAATGGTCCTGCTTGGCTTTGCTGCGATCCTGCCTCTGGTCGTCCGTACCCCGGGGCCCTGCCTCCTTGTCTGTGTGCTGGGCTGAGCGTGTGCTGCCATGTGCTGCCATGCGTTGCCGTGCGTTGCCGTGCGCTGCCGGGCGCTGTCTGGCATCTGGGTGCCAAGTGTGGGGCTGCTCTGGGCCCTGTGCAGGGCGAGCCTCAGCCTCTAGGGCTTTGATGGGGTTCTTCCTTCCGGAAATGGCCCAGCACTTTGTCCTCGGCTGACACCAGGGCTGCGTCCAGGAGGTGAACTTGGTGACCTCCGCGACCCGAGGTCCTTGATCCTCATGGGGAGCCACAGTGGGGCGGTGGCCCTTGGAGGTAAGAACAGCTCCCTGGTGTGGCACTCTTTTCCTGGGAGGAGGATGGAGGATCTGGCCTTGGGGGTGTGGCCTGGCCTGAACCTTTGCCTTCTTCCCTGGTAAAGAGGTGGGCCCAGTTCCTCTAGGGGTCAACCTTCAAAGGGGGGTGCTTCCTGCAGCAACAGAACAGCTTGAAAACCTCCTGGTGAGACCAGCCCTTCCATCCAGTTGTGTTTCCTTTTTAATTAAAATAACAGTGTGTTTTAAAATGCAAACAGAGGGGGAGGCCTAGAACAGGTTTTTCTGAAGACTAGGTAAATTAGGAAAAAAGCCAGAATGCTTTGTTCTAAGTGACCTGTTAAATCTCACCACGGTTTCAGAAAGCTCCACCCCTATATTTAGGTTGATAATTCTTGAATAATTGGATGACATTTAAAAATAATCACTGTGGGGCCAGCAGGTGGTGAAGTGATCAAGGCACCGACTCTCAAATGGCTGAGGGAGGTTTGAACCCTGGACCTGGCGGTCTGGAAATCACGCAGAGCATGGTATGGGAGCCCAGAATCCCAGGAGAAGTGACTGTGTGACCATCCGCCCGGGGGGGCGGGGGCAGTTTCTCCCTCTCCCCCTCCCTTGCTCTCCTGTCTGGCAAGGGCATGCTCTGATCCTGCACTGCCCTCTGGGAGCCGCTTGAGGGGTGGTATTCCTAGCTGGGTCCAGACTCCTGCTAAGGAGCACAAGCTTCCTCCTGGATTTAGGGACTTTTCTAAGGAAGGTTACAAATAACTGACATGTGCGAGGAGTCCGGAGCAAACAGCCCTCGAGGTGTGAATGCCACACCTGCAGAGCGCGCTGTTCCAGGAGGTCCCTGAGCCAGCTCCTCGGCCCTGGAGTCGTGGGGCGGAGAAGGCAGCTTCGCGTGTCCTTGCTCTGTCTGTGCAGACAGTCACGGTCACTGCTTTTAGTCACCTATGGCCACGGGGCTAACCGCACTGATAGCACGGCTGCAGGGCAGCTTGGCCTGTGTGTTTCCGAGCCGTTTGGCAGCCTGCCCTGCCCGTCACGTGAAACTCCGCATGGTGCTGGGGCGGGTGGGATAGGAGAGGCTTTACTGAGTTAGGTGCCCTCTCTGAATGGATCTTTCTAGTTAGGCTTTTATTAGGGAGAGTCGTAGTCCCCGAACCGGGAGGCCTGTGTTGGGAATTAGGGAGACGTTGACGTTGGCATTAGGATATGTTTTGCTTTTGTCATTTCATGTCCCCAGAGCGTTTCCAGCACGACTTATTACCAAATTAACTGAGTTTTCTGTTGGTTCACTGATAGCCAATGTTGTTAATTACAAGTCTGAGTGCTGTTTTTATGCGTGAGAGCTGCGAGTAGACTTGGGTGCAGGGGTGACACTTCTGTGGATGTAGACGCCAGGCCCTGAGACACGTGTAGTACTGACTTGTCATTTATCTTGGCTTTTCTTTCTACAGCAAGTTGACGTGGAAAAATGGGTACGTGTGTCCACGCTCTTGCAAACACTGGTCTGAAGCATGCCGTGGCCTCTAACCCAGGGTTCGCTTCCGTGTCTCACACTGCCAGCGCCGACTCCCTGCACTGTCGCGATGAGCAGATGTCCCACAGGCCTCCAGCCACGTCTGTTTCTGGGTGTGCTTCCCCTGAAACGAGGTGTGAGGTGCCCCCCACACCCAGAACCTAAGGGTTGTGTAATTATGACACACTCCTGGCCGGCACGAAGGTGTCCATCAAGTCTCCACGTCCCGGTTTCCTCTCCAAACCGCACTGCTTAGCCTCGCTAGCTTTCCGTACGATGGGAAAGGCACGGGGACCCACTCGTGTGTCCCGAGGGGAGTCCCTGGGAAGATGCCGTCCGAAGGTCCCGGAGCCACGGTTGTCACGACTCAGTTTCCCCATCTATGGGGGGAACGGAAGGAGAAGGAAAGGGCGGGGAGGAGGGAGCCAGCGGGGCGAGAGCCTCGCGCGCAGGACTCCGCGTGGACGTGGCCTAGTGGCACCACTCACTTCCCTCCCGCGGGCGAGTCGGAGGCTTTCCTGCGGCTGATCTGCCTTTCCCTGCTCCGGGCCTGCTCCGACGGACCATGAGGGCGACTCCGTGGCTTCCTTTCCTCATTGTCCTCTCCACGTGGTGTTCGGGGACTTGGCCCTTTCTGATGCCTGTCCCTCCGTTTCTCCCACCGCCTTCCACCCTCCGTCCTCCTGGCTCTTCGCAGCTCTTTGCTCTTTCTCTCCTTGTTCAGACCTCTGTGGTCAAGGAGCGCTTTGTCCTCTGGTGCAGCCCCCCGCCCTGCTGACCCCGGGCCCTGCCCGCCCAGCCTCTGTGTTCTGCTCAGCACCAACTTGGCCATCTGGGCCTGCGGCTTCAGTTCCTGCTTCTGTGCCAGGGCTGGGCCTGTCTCTTCAGGGGCACGTCTGCCCCAGGTCGGCCTCCTCCCTGGGAGCACCATCCTCCCGTCTTCGAGCCCCTCGCTCTGTGGCAGCTTCTGTGCCACCTCCAGTTTGGTGTCTGCTGACCCACTGTCAGGCTGATCGTAAAGCACTCCTCTGGCAGTGGGAAGAACTTTGGTAAATGAAGCCACCCTGCATCGCGTCTACGGCACCCCCATTCGTTCCTCTGTGCGTTGGGTTACTTTTCGCTCTCCTCTTCCCATAATAATTTGTTATCTCAAAGTTTATTCGATTAAGGGTATTTGTGAATCTTCACGGGAGACCGCATCCTGGCTCTGACTAAGTAACGGCAACATCGTTGGGCTGGAAGTGGCCGTGACCGCGTCTGTGAGCTCAGACGCTGGACGGTCTCTTGGACTATGTGGAGTCTACCGGCGTGACCGTCATGCCACCAGCTTGTCCCAGAGAGGGCTGTTTCTGAGGGCCAGCCTAGTACTGAGCAGATGCTGCTGGGCCCGCTCTGCCCCGCTCTTCCCTAACTATAGCGCGGGGGCCGGAGTGCAGGCTCGGGCGTCGCCACGGGTGGGAGGGACAGGGCTCGCTGGACACGGAGCGTGGCCTCAGACCCAGCGGAGCGCACGCACAGGCTACTCCTTTCAGGGTACACTGGCGCTGCTGTCACCGTCGAAGCGCAAACTCGCTTCACGCCGAGCTCAGTGGTCGGTCTATGAAGAGCGCTTTCCCAGGCTCGTCTGCGCGAGGTCTGCAGCTGCTGGCACCTGTGCTCGGTGTGGTCTGAGCAGACCGTCTACTGCTGACGAGGTGATGGCCGCCGGGGGGTGGTCTGTGCCCAGGGCAGGCCCCCGCGTCCCGGGCCGGCATCGTCCCTGCTGCTCTGCAGAGGCCACTTGTCTCTGGTGGAGAGGGGCTCTGTGTTGAGCCAGCTGGGAGGGGAAGAAAGCCCCAGAAAGCCTGACAGCTCTCCGCCTCCTGCCAGGCATCGCTGCAGCCCCGCGACTCATAGACGGACGGGCAGGCCGATGCTGGGGCTCCCAGCGGCCTGTCGGGTCATTGGTCTTTCTTTTCCTTCCAGGGAACTGGATAATTACTTGCACATACCATCCAGCTCTGTTTGCCCTGGAGCGGAATGATAACTCGCCCCTTTGCAGGCAGTTGTTCCCGGGTGGGGACAGACAGCGGCTGCTGTAGACCGCCCCATTTGGCGTGCTCCCTGAGGTGTGCCCACTGCGCGTCACTGTGCCAGTGACACCCGGGTTTCCGTGGGCTGCGTCGTCGTGTGGACACAGGCTTGCTGGGCGGCGCTGGAGGCCATGCCCCTCGCAGGCGCGTCCGGCGGCTGTCTGTAGTGCCAGCACTGTCTTGGCTGCTTTCAGGGAGAGCCTGCAGGGGAAGCATCACCTCGGAGGGTGTATCCACTGAGGGGGGTCGCGGAGGGGTTCCAGGAATGGACGTCACTGCTCCCTTGGAGAGCGTATGCTGGTGCCTGCTTGGCACTCGGAAATGAGCATTCAATTTCTTTTGTCTCCTGAAAATGATTGGAGGCGTGATTAGTGGACAGAGCCAGTGACCAGTCCAAGTGCTCAGTGCTGAAGTGACTTCTTTGTCAGCGTAGCGAGGCCTCCCCGTTTTCTCACCAGTGGGGGGCAGTTGTCAGGCAGAGGACTGTGAAGATGCCTAGCACTTTAATACATGAGAGGAATGACAGGAGATTGGGACCAGCAGATGGTGTCATGGCTATGTCGCTAGACTCCCACATGGCTGGCTGCGGTTCGAGTGCCAGACCTGGAAGCTTGAAACTCACGCCTGGTGCGTGTGTCTGTGTGTGTCCAAAATCCTAACAGGAGAATGGAGGAGAAGGGATTGTGGCCTGGCCATCCCCCTGGTGGGTGATTTCTCGCTTTCTGTCTGTCTCTGTCTCTCTGTCTGTCTCTGTCTCTCTGGCCAGTGTACACATCCTGTAGTAATAATCTCTTGTCAAAAAAAAAAAAAAAATCAGTTTTCATTTAATTTAACTGAAACATGTTAAAAAGCTTGTGCTGAAGGCAGCCAGAGGGCTGGAAGAGCTTGTCCCCACGCGGGCTGCCCCTCTGTGACCAGCGGCAGCTTGGATGCAAGCGTGCACTCCCTCGACCCCAGGTTCATTACAGCTTTCAGAAGAAGGATCACTATTCGATTTGCTTTTCTACCCACAATCATCTGCTCCGCTAAGAGAATCCCCAACTGTTTCAGATCTGCTACCCCAGGCGGGTCGTCCTTGGAGTCTGGGCTCTGCCGGGAGACGTGTCGACTACAGCGCCCCCTCCTGGCCTGAGCGTTAACGCGGTGGCGGCCAAGGCCCAGCTCTTGCTCCTGTTCTGGGCTTCCTCTGACCCACAGGTTCTCTGGCAATTGACCCTGGAACACTGAGTTCTTGCCTCTTGCAGTTTTTGCCCTAAAGAACTAAAATTCCCCCCTTTGTGTTTCTGGGCAAACTGATCATCGCTCGAAAACCTCTCCTAGCGAAGAAAGCAGGCGGGCCGCGCACGGTGTTGTGACCCTGCAGCTGCCTTCTCTGTGCGGCTTTCATGAGTGGAATAAATCGAGTACCTCCTATGTCAGACTTTTCTAAAGGGGCTACTTTCTTCAGTATTTTTCTTCCTGCAGTTTCTTTCGTCTCCTTTCCATCATGTCATCAACTTTTACAGGTTTTTTTTTTTTGCTATTTTCCTGTTTGTTGCTTTTCCCATTCATTATTATAATACGCGGTGTCTACACTGAGATGAAAATAATACCCTCCTCCTTTTCATTTCATCATGCTTTGCTCTTCACTTTGCGCGTGAAGAGAGGGGGCCTTTTGAATATCTCAGGATGATCTAGCGCCGAAGCCAAAACGATCAGTAAATGATCTGCACAAAAGGTTAACGTTAATAAAGCCACAAGTAATCTTTCACGTTCCCGATTACCCATGGAAACAGCGTGTGTTGGGATGTCTGCCTTCTCCCTCACCTCACGTGGGGCTGCAGCCTCTGCCGACTCCGTTCCCTCGGCTTCACACGCAGGCTCCTGCCTCGCTCTTCCTGCAGCTAGACGACTAGAAATTCCCATTTGTGTCTCTGTGAATGAAGGCTTAGCAGTTCTTTTTCTAGCTTCTCATTTAGTGATTCCTCTGTCATTAGTGAATCGCATGCAGGCGTGTAATCAATGAGTCAGCTTCCACACGGAAAATGCGTTTTCTGATAGCGTTTATCACAAGTATCGACTACAAAACTGTAGCTGAACAGGATACATTTTCTAAGCCAAGAACAAAAGATTCTTTACAATTTTAATCAAAAATAATATTTAGAATGAAAACATTAATTTTAATGAAAATTCCATTTGTTAAAAACATATTACTAAGTAAGTATGTTTCAGGGAACAGTCTATAATATTTATAAATGTCTGAAATTAGAAAACCTTTTTTTAAAAAAAGATTTTTTGCCATAGGATGTGTGTGTTCACTGGAGAGACAGAGAGCGAGGGAAGCGGGAAATCCCCCGAGGGCGATGGCCACACCATAATCCCGTCTCCTCCACTTTCTTCCTGGGGTTTTGGGAATGCATGCACATGTGCCCGTGTACCTCTGAAAAGCCACCAGGTCTGGGATTTGAACCATGGAACTGGCTGTGTGGGATCGAGCACCTTAACCTCCACACCACCTGCTGGCCCGAAAGCCTTCCCCTGCTGTTTCTTCACGACTGCCGAGGCTGTGCACCTCTGCTCTCTGTTGGGAGTCCACAGGCTCCGGACAGCGCCAGCGAGCCCCGAGTCTGGGTACACGGCATCCCTTTTCCTTCTTAACGAAACTTTAGGGGCCCAAGGAAAAGTGACGATGTGAACACAGGGATTTGTAGAAGCATAAGAGAGCTAACATGATATAATTCTTGACAAGAAGAGAATGTGATTTTCCGCTGTCCACCTGCCGCAGCACGCAGTCGGCATGACTTACCCGTTTTACGTGACGTGTGACGGGCTAATTGTGGTGCACCTTACCCATTTCTCACCACTTTTTATTAAAACTAGTTGGGTTGCTGTTTGTGTCTCTGCGTTTTTATGCAAAAGACGAAGCGAAGGTTTTATTTGAAGCGTTTGCAGAGGGTAAATTCACATTTCCACCTTGGTTGCCAGAGCTCCAATGTCGTAAAGCGAGTCACGCGTTGCCCGGAGCACGTCTTCACGGGAGGGCGGGCCAGGTGCACGCCGGCGCGGGCTGACCTCCGTGTGTGCGCCCACAGTGCACGTGTCTTCTGTGCTTGTTGTTTGCCTGCTCCACTCGGACAGGGCGGCTTGTAAGAGCGATGGGAAGTCGGTTTTCTTCTCTAACTCTCTCTCTTCTCCCCCCGCCCTGCAGAAGTTCATGATGAAGGTGAGACTTGGTGTGGCTGCTCGGTCGGTAACTCTCCTGCTTCTAAGTGTGGTCACACGTGTTCATTTCTCTTTTGCGTTCACGGCACTTTTTTCACATTTTAAAGTTTTAAGAAGTTAAATAATCTTTGGAACTTTTACACTTACATAGACCGGTCACATGTTTAGATTTAACAACTTAAACAACATGTAACACTTTGGGGGTCACATCGTGACATGTTAGGCTCAGTTGGTCAACGTTGGGAATTTCCACGTGAAGACCAAACTTCCGTCTGGCCCCCTGTAGCCAGGTTCCCTCGGGACAGCTGGCCGCCCTGCGCTGAGTCCCCGTGGACACGCAGGAAGGCCTTGTCCTCGCACGGCGCAGAGGCCCCACACCGCGCTCACTCCCAGAGCAGCAAAGCTACCCCAGCCCTCTTCATTTCTCTAGTAGAAAGAGTGGGAAGGGTGTGAGAGGGGGGCCAGGAGGAGGGGCTCAGACGTGAGGCTGTCACCGCGGGCTGACTGCACGGCCGTCCCTGTGGCCCCTGCAGCCCTGCCACTCACCTCCCGCACAGCCAGGTTTCATCCGCTGTAGTCCTAAAGGTGAGAGAGAAGGGAACGTGTTTGTCTTTTATTGCCAAAGACAGCATAACATACAGTTTCAAAAGATTGCCATTTTTAAGAGCGTAAACTCTGGGAATGTGAAGTTGAAATTCCAGACGTGGATGGAAAGGATGCGTGGGTAGGGGGACTAAGACTCGCCTCGTCTGCCGGCCACGGAGTTAAGTCCACTGCCGTGCTCTGTGAACCTGCCCAGGCGTCCTGGGTCCTGTGGGTACCCTCTGCCAGTTGCAATCTGGCCTTTCAGATGGGTGACAGGACAGGGCCCGTCTTGGAAGTCATCTGTCCACAGGCCATGGGACATCTTCCAAGACTTCAGATAACCCCACCTCTTAGTCAGCAGGACGTACTGTTACTGCAGAGAGGACAGTCACTGCTAATCTGGACATGTCACCAAACGAGAGTTTGGTCGGGGAAGGATTAAGCGCGACAGTAAAACACGAACGTCCTCGCACGTGTAATAAGTGCTTGATGACGTCTGGGCTGGGTACAGTTCGGCTTTTCTGGCCACGCCGTGCCCACTGCTCGGCGTGGCCATCTCACCCTGTGCCTACCTCCGGGTGCCGGCCGACTGCCCCTTGGAGAGGGCTCAGGGGACAGAAACCTGAAACAGATGCCCGAAGCTCTTTCGTGAGTGCAGATTCTGGTAGAAACCAGAGCGAGGGGAGAGATGCCGCAGGGCCAGCGGAAACTGGGTGGTAAGCCTGAGATAATCTAATCAGGCCCTGTTTTTGTTTTTTAAACTGCAAGGCCAGGAGGCCAGCGGCTCTTTCTCCTGCACGCGCTGGGTGATCAGGAAGGCTGAAATGTGATTAGGGAGGGTGGAGGAGGACGGTTGGAGTAATGGAAGCCGCTGCTAAGGAGGGGTGTGGGCTTTACTCGGCTCTCCCCTCCACCCTGCTTGGCTTCGTACCTGGAGCCGTAGCTCTTCTGGAGCGGGAGCCCTGTCTGCTGTTGGCACTGAGGCAGGAGCAGGGCTGCCCTCGCCATCTGCTCCACGGAGCCCTGGTTAGGACACCAAGGTCAGCTCTTCGCTGTCAGCGACCGTATTGATGACTTCCGGCCAGGGAGCGAACACGCAGGGCTCAGCTGCCAGGGCGGGCCAAGCCAGATCTCACAAGGCGTGGACGCGGTGGACTGAGCCAGAAAACACAGAGGGGACCTAGGTAGCTCTTTGGGCGTGTCCCCAAACTGCCAACGTAGCCTGCTTGCTTCTGCCCTGTCTCTTCTCTATGCAGACGGCTCAAGGCGGTGGCCACCGGACGCTGCTCTACGGGCATGCCATCCTGCTGCGCCATTCCTACAGCGGCATGGTGAGTGGGCCTCGCTCCCCCTCTCCCGGGCTCCCCTCGCTCCTGGGAGACGTGGTGGCACTGTTTCAGCGTGGCGTTATCAAGTGCATGTCTCCGTATGCGGCTTAGTGTTCCCACTTAGAACGTGAAGGTTAGAGACCATGGAAGCCCTTCAGGCCTATTATTACATGACTCTTTTTAAAAAAAATTATTTTATTTAACTTTATTTATTTTAATTTAACTGTGCCCAGGGACAGAGTGAGAGAGCGAGAGAGAGAAGGCAAGCCGCCGGGTCTGGGACTCAAACCATAGTCAGCCATGTGGGGGTCCAGCGCCCTTAACCACTGACTCTTAAAAAAAAAAGAGAAAACATTTTATTAGGGAGTGTGTGTACTCTCCAGAGAGAAAAGGAGAAGAAAGTGAGAAATCACCTCACCCCACCCCCTGAGGCGTGGTCACACCTCCATCTGCCCCCCGTTTCACTCTCCTTTCGGGATTTTGGGCATGTGCATACTCACTCCTGGCCTGTGTCTCAAGCTGCCAGGGCTGGGCCTCGAACTGTGCCACCAGCTGCGTGGGCTCCAGCTGCCTTAGCACCAGGCCATGGGCTGGCCCTCCTATCCTCAGTACCCTGCTTTGGATAAGTTGTTTTAGGAAGAGAGAGACGTAAGAACTAAATAAATATTTCTCTCTTCCGATTTTGTTGTAAGCAGTTTGTTTATTAAATAATGAAGTATCCTTACTGAGAGGCAAGATGAAAAACTACCCACGAAGTCTAGTGCCAGCACCCCCACGCACACCGACTTCTTTTCCTCGATTATTAACCGGGCTCCTCTCAGCCAGTTTTCTCATTCCCTGTCTCCCACATGTTGAGAGAGAAACACACGTACATACTTACATACATGCATGTTTTTACGTAGTTTATAAGTATTCTCATATATTTTTATGTATTATATATGTAAAATATGTAGAATGCATAAAAGTTTTATTCCAATCTTTTAAAAGATTTTTAAATGTTAAAAGAATATATATGTATTCTAGAAAGATTAAAAGTTACAAAAGAAAAAAATTCTTCTGAACACATTAGTAAGAGAAAACTGTTGGGGATTAAAAAAAATTCAATCTTCTCTGTTCCTAAACGTTTTTCTTATAGGGGACCAGCAGTTGTCATAACGGCTATGTTGCTGGACTCCCATGTAGTCAACTGTGCAACCGTGGTTCAAGTCCTGGACCCGGTGACTTAAACTCATGCCAGGTGCGCGCCCCCGAGAGGAGAATGGAGGAGAAGGGATTGCAGCATGGCCATCCCCCCTGGGGGGTGATTTCTTGCTTTCTATCTCTCTGTCTCTCTCTCTGTCTTTCTGGAGAGCGCATGCACCCTATAGCAAAAACCTCTCAAAAAGTTATTTTTTCTTACATAATTGAGATATTATTATATAACCAAGTTTATATCCTTTCAAAACATATTATTATAGCATACACACTTTACATGTTACTTAAATTCTTCATCACTATAATTTTAGTGGCTATACGATAGTCCAGTATCTGGTATATAAGATAATTGATCATTATTATTCCTAATGAAAACCAAGCATTGATGATTATTGCCTCAGTGATGAAGAACATCATTGCAAATCAGTAGCCAACGTCGTAATTGTAAATACTGAAGCCATCGTGATAAAAAATGAACTTAAATAAACAAAACAAGAATGTGCTTTATCTACCATTGCTCTGCAACGTTCTTTTGCAAGTTTTGGCTGACATGACAACATATAAAATGAAGCCAAGGAGGCTGGCAGGTGGCGTGGTGGGTAGGTGCTGGACTGCCACTTGGCTGACTGCGGTTCAAGTCCCGGGCCTTGGTGGCTTGAGAATCATGGTGGGCCCGTGTGCCCAAGATCCTGAGAGAAAGGAGGAGAAGGAATTGCAGGTGGCCTCCTCCCTGGGGGGTGAACTTTCTACATTTTTCTCTCTCTTTCTGGTAAGTGTACCCTATAGAAAAAAAAAAATCTCTCTAAAAAAATATAAAAAAATAAAAGCAAAGCAGTTTAATAAAGTAGCTGGATATAAGATAAATCTATAAAAACTAATCATATAGAACAATCATAAATTAGTTTTATAGAAAAAGTTCCATTTTCTGTAGCAATTAAAACACAAACTGCATGACACGTGCGGGTCTGTTTTAAGAAAACCGAGTGATGGTGTTAAGAGCCTGGACTCAGTTGTTAGCTTGGGCTCAGTCTCACTTCTTAGGCAGCTTGGGAGTCCCGCCTGTAACTGCACCTAAAAGCTTCCCTCGTTCAGTCAGTGCTGCTTGCACCTGCCGTGTGCTCGGCGCTGTTCTGGGGGTCGTCTCAGCAGTGGGGGAGACCATGCTCTGCGGTCGTGGGGCCCTGCTCACGTTTACTGGGATCATGGCCCCGTCTAGCGCCGGGCTGCTGTGGACGCGAGTGGAGTGTGCGTGTTACCCATGTAGCCTCGCACCTAATGTTACTGAAAAATTTAAAATAAAGCCACATTTTGTGATTTTAATAGTAATCAAACAAAAACATGTTTTTGCCTGCAAAGTCTGAATATTGCAAAGTTTTTTTTTTTTTTTTTTTTTTTTTCCCCCGAACAAAGGTAGACATTTCACACGGTTTAGATCTTCTGTAAAGCTGTGTGAGGCCAGACTCACCCCTGCTCTTATCGAAAGCAGCGCTGCGGCCCTGAGCCTGTTCTCTCAGCCTCACCGCAGCGCTGCAGTGACGACCCAGGCTCAGCGTCTCTAGGCCAGTTCCCAGCCTGTGACCTGCGCGCCTTCGCGTGCCAGGGCCTCCACCTCTGGCCGGCCCTGTTTGCCTTCTCACACCTGGGTGCTGCTTAGCCGGGTCCTTCTCTGTGACAGGCCTTGTCTAGCTGTCGATTCTGCTGGGGGTGGAGCCTGGGCTCAAGCCATCCCCAGAGCGTCCCAGGTGCGCTGACTCCTGGTCTTGTGCAGGCCTGGCGGTAGATGGCGCCGTGTCTGTCCCCACACCTCATGTACCTGTGCCCTCGCGGTCATCGCATGTGGAAGGGCTTGCGAAGGGGCTGGGAGCTCGCCTAAGGAGAGCCTAAACTCCATGTCCAAGAGCAGGCGGTAGGGAAAGCTTGGTGATGAAGGGGTGAGGCAGTGATGTGGGGAACACACACACATGTACACGCGTGATCCGATCTCACTGGAATGAGGCTGCATACTGCATGCCAAAATCTGCTCAGGGCGCAGTTCGGAGCTAAAATCTTTAACGTGAAAACAGAACGAGGAGGTGAGAGTGAGCTCTTTCCATGTGTCCACCGGGAAGGGGAATTTCTAGCTGGCAGACCCTGGGGTACTCCTGCCCGTGCTGTGGGTCTCACATGGAGTGAGGTGTAGGGAACGGCCCCGCTCGCACCCCCGTATGGTGGCCCGTTCTCGAGGGCCAGCGTGGCTTCTGCCGCTCGGACCTGCCGTGGGCTCCAAGCCGCCAGGCCTAGGTTTTCAGAAGTGACGCCAGAGCAGGGGGAGGTGGTGTCCAACTGCCCCGGAAGACCCTGGCGATGGGGCATGGCCGCGATGACCCGACTCTGTTTTTCAGTATCTGTGCTGCCTGTCCACCTCCCGGTCTTCAACCGACAAGCTGGCTTTTGACGTGGGCTTGCAGGAGGACACCACAGGTGAGTGCCCGCCTCTCAGGGCCCCGGTGGGGACGGGGCTGGAAGAAGCCCCGAGACTCTGAAAATACATGGGTGCCCTTGTGCATGGAGCCAGTAAAACACCAATGACTTTGTAGTTCAGGTTTTCAGCAGGAGGAAGTGTGAGCAGGGTCATCAGAAAAGCCATGACATATTTTCTTTCTTTCTTTTTTTTTACATATAATAATTTTTATTGTAATTTTGTATTCACAAGCCTGTAATACGTGTACATATTTGTGCGGTACAGTGTGGCTTCACAAAGCTTGTATACAGTGTGTACTTATTTTCTATGCAAAAATGCCTCGTGACTTTCCGAAGACCCGATAGTCCCCATTGATAGCAGCACGCAGTTAGTTGGGAGTTTAAGGAGACTTCAAACCTCATTCTTCTCAAGGGTTAGGAGGGGAAATAGCACTTACTGTGCGGTTTACGGGTGTTAACCATCTCCATGTGCTACGACTAGTGTCAGAACTCTTACCTTTTATTTTCATCTTACATACATTCTTGGGAGGGGTTACTTTAGGGTGTGTGTACTTGTCATGAGAGACAGAGACAGAGACAGCGAGAAGGAAAGTGAGAGTCCCCCCCTTCCCAGGGGGATGGCCATGCCACAACCCCTTCTCCATTCGTATCCAGGGACCTTGAGCATGCACATGTGCCCTTCGTGAGTGTAAAGCCTCCAGGTCCGGGACTTGAACTGTGGTTGGCCGTGTGGGAGTCCAGCAACGTAACCACTATGCCCTTGGCTGGTCCCTTAAATACATTCTAAGTCTACTGATGTAGTGTCCTCAAGGCCACTCAAACCACAGGTAGCGTGAAGAGCTCCCGCGCCCGTCAGCCCCCACACCCCACCCTGCCTGGCATACCTGTGCCGTCAGACACGCCTCTCTCCATGCCGGAAACAGACTGTATTGACACGCTTACCCTGTTGAAGAATGGAAGCAGGAGATTATGGGCCTGTTTGGGTTGTCTCCTCGGCTCTGTGGACTCACTCATCTGGCACGGCTCGGAAACGCTGGACCATTTTACCTTCTGCAGTGAGCGTGCATGACTTGAGATTAAAAATAAATGAAAGACAAGGAGAAAAAAGGGCTAGGGAGGAAATCTTGCAAGGCCCTGGTGGTTCTTTTGAGGGTGGGATCAAGCTACTTCCCGCACCGCCTTCCCCTTCTGAAACACTGTCCCATATTCTCTAAAATGCTCACACCTGACCGAGTACGCAGAGGTAGAATAATGCTGCACGTATGGGCCTAACCCAGCTCCTTCTCAAAGACAGCCTGGCTCTGTCCGTGCTGCTCCTGCCTCGCAGCGTGGGCACCCTGCGCTCTCAGACGTGGCCCCGCTGTGTCGGCCAGGCAGGTCTCCAGCTGACGAGCCCCGCCCGCCCTGGCGGGGAGATGGAGGCCCCTGTGCCCACCCAGAGTCTGGATGGAACTTGAGCCCGGGGTCCCCACGTGGGCCTGGCCTGCAGCCCAGCGTCTCAGCAGCAGCAGTGCCACCATACCGGGCCTGGCGAACTTGCAGTAGACCAGCCTGTCGCTGGGTGTGCGAACCCTGGAAGTCCCGCGTCAGAGAGACACGCCTTATTCTGATTTGTATCCTGCTTTACGCGGGCTCTGTCCTCCCTCTGTGTTTCGCCTGGTTTTTAGTTTGCTCACTTTTATTAGTGCATTTTAGCACTTGGATCAACAAAAAGGAACAATTTTCAGCTCTCTCTTCAGAAGTGCAGGACAGACAGTCTGGGGCTCATTTCGTGCGCGGCCATGGCTGTAGGGGCAAGCGCCCTCTCCCCTGCCCGTCCTCCTCTACAGCTGCTTTCCCTGAGCTGTGACTTTGGGACTCGGGACACCGAGGTACCGACTGTGATCATGGCCGTGGTGCGCCCGCCTTCTCGGAACCTGACCCTACAGGGCAGATACCTTTGCTTTCCGGTTTACGGAGGGTCCTGGCTGCTCAGACAGTGGCTGGCACGGTGAGCACCCTTCCTGTCTGAGTGGAGGCGTGACATGCTCTGTGCTGAGATGGGAGGTGGGTGACAAGGAAAGGGACTGTGGGATCAGCAGTTAGCATAATGGCTATGTTGCTGGACTCCCATGTAGTTGACTATGGTTCGAGTCCCGGACCCAGCAGCTTAAACTCACACCGGGCGCGTGTGCACGCATGCCCAAGATCCCAAGAGGAGAATGGAGGAGAAGGGATTGAGGCCATTGTGGCCATCCCCCCTGGGGGTGATTTCTCACTTTCTGTCTCTCTCTCTCTCTCTGGCGAACGCACGTGCCGTATAGCAAACCCCCCCCCCCCCAAAAAAAAAAAATAAAAACCAAAAAAAAAAAACCAAACTCTCCAAAAAGAAAAAAAGAAAGGGATTGTGCTGGGTGACATTTTAGGAATTCCACGGTTTATGAGGAGACAGCTGACGGCAGATTGCACCTGCATCGTAAGGATGCTCGAGGAATACCGACGGACCACGCGCAGCGAGCTCTGAGTGCCCGCGGCGTGCTGGAGGGGTGGGAAAGCCCTGTGCAAGACGCATGGAGTCCTCGTCCTCCATTCCTGGCCTTGGGGACTGGTCGAGAGAAGCTGCATTGTGTGCAGTAACAGAGCTGGAGAAGGGCAGCAGGCAGTCCTGAGCCAGTGGGCTGCCCAGACGCCTCGCCTCCTCTGCTCCTCGCCTCACAGACCTGTGCTTCAGCTCCGAGCAGACCGGGCTGCGCTCCGGCCTGTGCTGTGGCTTCGTGGCTGAAGGAGGGGCGGACTGCAGTTCAGAGGCCTTGAGTGCCTTGTTCTAGAAGGTATCGCTGCTCTGTTCTCATGGATGCTGTGACAGATGGACCCTCTAGGTCAGAGGAGACGGCCTCACTTCAAAAGAGTGGGATAAAACAGGCAGGATTTTGGATGACAGCACTTTGCATTCTTTTTCAAATCAGCAGCTCTAAGAAGTGCTGAGAGATGACTGAATGGCTGTAATGCAGCTGTCATGTCACAGGGCCCCCAGTTCCCTAGAAAATCAAGTAGCAAAAAGCTAGATGTCTTTGCAAACGGCGTGGGCAGTGTGGAAACATGGGCTGCACGAAGATGAATGGGTGACTCTGAGGTGAGGCTGGGCTCAAGCCGGGGTAGGTGTGTACTCTGCCAGGGCACGTCTCAGTTGGGGGGACACGCCAGGCTGCCCAAACGTCACTCCGGTTTCTGCAGGAAGGACTTTAGCATTTTGCTATGTCTCATCCTAAGCTAATGTGGCTCAATGCTTTTGATTTTCATGCACCGAGAGCTGAGCTGACCTTAAGGTCAGATTTCCGAGACCTGCGTGAGGTCTGCAGAGGCCCGCGGCGACTGTAGGCTGGGGCCCTTGCCGGGCTCACGCTCTGTCCCCCGCAGGTGAGGCGTGCTGGTGGACCATACATCCCGCCTCCAAGCAGAGATCCGAGGGGGAGAAGGTGCGAGTGGGAGACGACCTCATCCTGGTCAGCGTGTCCTCCGAGAGGTACTTGGTAAGTGGTGGGGGAGGGCTGTGCCGCGGCGACGCGCTCATTGGCCAGCCCGTGGGGTCCCGTGACGGGACCCAGAGCTCCGCCCCAGTGGGGCGACTCCACGGGGCCGTGTGAAGCGCGGCCGAGCAGGCGGCTCCCTGTGACCTGGGCACGTCTGGGGGCCGTGTGAGGTGTGTACGTCAACGCGGTCTCGTCGGGTCTGGCTCCCGACCTTGTGGTCTCTGTCATACCTGACAAGAGGCCAAAGCACCGAGGCCGTGTTCCCTGTCCCGGAGAAGCACTAGCCTTGTTAAGGAAGGGGGGATGGCACCGGCAGGTGGCAGTGGGAGCGCGGGACAGCGCCGATGCCTCCTGGACCTGTCTTCACTCACGCGTCCAGGCCGGCTTGCGCTCATCCACCCACGGACCCACACTGTGGTCCCGCCGGGTGGCATGGCTCACAGACCTTGCGGCGTGGCCACAGTGGAGTGTGAAGAATTCTGGGAAAACGTTCTCTTTATTTTAAGGTCAAAAACAGATTGAACAAATACAAAACAGCATTCTAAGGTGCAAAAATATCCGCATTAAAATGGAACTCCAGGCATGGCAGTTAGCGATGACCGAAATGCAGGTCAGAAGCAGAGCCCGTCACGCGCTCACACCTGACCTGGCCCGTTGCTCTGCCCAGTTGCTGACGGCCCCGGAAGGTGCTGGGTCCCGCTCTGCTCAAGGAGAACGAAGCAGAGGGCTGGGAGGTCCTGAAAGCCAAGTTCATATTCTGAGAAGTTGCTACTGTGCTTAAAAAGAACTTATAGAATTTTCTGGAAACAAATTAGTTAAACGTTAACTACAAAATCAACATTTCCAGGCAGTGACGGACAGTCCTGGTCTGGCATCTCCTGCCGGATGGCCTGTCTCCCTTCACCAGCAGGGTGGCCGGGCTCAGACCGGCCCCAGGGTGGTGCACCGGCCTCAGCTATCCTCTGGCGGCTGCGCTGCTGACCTAGGAAAACCGCCTTCCCTGGAAGAGGTGCTGGCGGTGGAAGAGGCGCTGTGGCCTAGGCCCAGTCCATGGGCAGCCCCGCCTTCCGCACTGTGTGGGCGTCTGCACGATCCGCACCCACGTGGGTCTGCACTCTGGACACAACTGTCGGAGACTTACCCGGCAGTGTCTTCTCATTTTCTGTTTTATACTTTAATGGGAGACATGTCTTAATCCTCTTCTCAGGGATATTCAAAGAGAAAGAAATTCTTTTGCCCTTTTTGGAAATTTTATTTTATTTTTTAAAGGTTTTTTTTTTTTTTTTTTTTTTTTTTTTTTCCATAGGACATATGTGCTTATTGGAGAGAGACAGAGGAAAAGTGAGAAATCACCCCCCGGGGGGTGGCCACACCACACTGGCATGTGTGTGGATGGTCTGTTCTCCTCCATTCCCCTCTTGGGATTTTGGGTACATATGCATACATACCTGGCGTGATTTTCAAACCAGCAGGTCTTGGATTCGAACCATGATTATCCACGTGGGAGTTCAGAGCCTTAACCACCACACCACCTGCTGGCTCCTGGACATTTTATTGTTTTAGCCAGGCAGCCTACACATTTGGAAAACATACAGGTAGAAAGAGCGGCATGGCTGAGTGGGCATTGCTGACGAGTACATTCCAGCCAGGGTGAGGCATGCGCACAACTGTCCACGCGTGAGCTGTGACCTCAGCCCACTGTGCACACAACAGCCCCGTCATGGGCTGGACCATGTGCATCGGAAACATCGACTTGCAATGACTTTCTATATCAGGACACTTAGGAGAACAGCTGAAGCTTCTAAGATCCACGAAAGCGGCACCGAACCAACAACTGATGACAATAAATCAGGAAGAGACGAATCTTACAACCTGAAGGTGGCAAAGATGCCTGAAAGGATCTGCAGTGGGGTCTAACAAGCTGCATAAGTATCTGTTCTAGGGCTCATGAAAACGAGCTTCTACTCGGCTCTGAACCTCTAGGGAGAATGAAGGTGTTTGTATGAGAAACTGCCGAATTGCTTCGTTATGTGAACATGGCAGCTCCACAGCCGGTCATCACAAACGTTTCCGGCCACGTGCCGTGTCAGGCAGTACCGCTGGAATGCGCAGACCGTGGGCCTCCCGCCGGGGCGCGGCGGTGGAGCCTGGTGATCCCCGCGTCCGTCAAGGCTGCGGTGGCCGAGGCTCCTCTCTTCCTGTGCTTGTTCTTACCTGGAGAAGCGAAGTCCTAGGGGTCAGGAGCCGTTAGTGCCTCCTTTCCCGGCCGATAACGAGCTCGGAGTACTGGGCCGCCAGGCCCTGACGTTTAATAAAAGATAAACAAGTGAGCACGCGTCAGGGCGTAAATCGGAGACTCGCAGGCATGCCTGTGCGTGGCCCCGGAGTCTGACAGAGCCGCTGCCCTCTTGCCCTCATGACGTTTAAGATACATAAAATTAGTGCCCCAGGCGCCGGGGAGACAAACGCCTCCCGCGTGTCTCTGGGGACTGCAGGGCGAGAACGCCTGGGGTGAGCCGAAGTCTTGTACTTCTGTCAAACAAGAGGACTTCACAAAGGTTGAAGGGAACTGGAATTAAAGTTTGTTGGGGCCAGCAGGCAGTGTAGTGGTTACGTTGCCAGACTCCCACATGGTCTACCGCTGTTTACGTCCTGGACCTGGTGGTTTATAGCCACACCCCAAATCGTGAGTGCATGCCCAAAATCCCAGAGGAGGTGGGCTTGCAGCACGGCCATCCCCCTGGGGGTGATTTCTCAGCTTCCCCATCACTGTCTTTCTTTTTCTCTCTAGTAAGCACATGAGCCCTATGGCAAAAACCTTAAAAAAAATACAAATAAAATTTGGTGCAAAAAAAATTGAAATCCATACATAGCATTTTCAAAATATGCATTTTACATGGACTTCTTGAAGACCCATTGTGTAACGGCTCATTGCACAGAACAGCAGCAGTCCTGGTCGGCCCTGCCTGTGTCCCCTGAACCCCCACCTGCTCAGTTTGCCACAATCCTGGGGTGATCCTGTGCACGTGGAGAGCACTGACTCCCCGTTAGGATCGGGGCGCGGCTCCGCAGCCCGACCGCGGGTGGGTGTTGCTGATGTGCGGTTGTGGAAATCCCAGCCGGCCCCACGTTTCAGCCTCTGCCCAGCTCTTTGCTGAGGGCTGCTCGCGTGCTGGTGCTGGACCCGCGCTCTGAGGGCTTTCTGCACACAGCCTGGCCAGTGGTTCTCACTCGGAGCCCCTTTCCGTAAGCGCAGGAGGGAGTGGAAACGTCGGCTGATGCTGAAGGAACACCTCCTCTGGCAGAGCCGGTATTTAGGAAACTTCATCAGGCCACAGTGCGATCCTAGGACCCTCGAACAGGCTGAAATTTTCGCATTTTTATGATTGTCTCATATTTGTCTTTAAGCTTAGACAGGACTTGAAAATCACACTTTAACATCCCCATCTCCCGCTGCAGCTTCTCACTGGCTAAGCGCGGCCCACTCCCACACCAGCCTCGTCTAGGGCTGCGGCTCCAGCCACCTGCGCCTGCCGTCAGCCCTCGCCGAGCTCCTGCCCGTAGCCCTGCCCCTTGGGTCACGCTCTCTGCCAAACGTCCCCTTAGCGGAGCTGCTGCTGCTGCTTTTTAAAAAAATCAACCATTAGCTTGCAGTTACTGGGATGAGTAGAAATGTCCCATGCTAACTTCAGCTCTGATGAACATACGTATTTAAACTGTCTGTGAGACCACCTGCTACACTACAGAATTCAGTCGGTTTCATGGCGAACGTGTTCTTTTTTTTTTTCACTTTTTCCATCTGACAGATGTCCCCCTCTTGTCCTCACCCCCCAGTCTCCACCAGGCACACCCCCTTTTGTTCTCGGGCTCGCCCCAGGCTTCCACCATCACATCTCCACCTCCCACCTCTGCCCGCGCTCGGTGCAGGCTGCGTGGGATGGTCAGGCACAGCGTGAGGGCTGCATACCCGCCCACTCAGCCGGACAGTGGGCTCTCACTGGAAATCCTCGCGGCTGCGGTGTGCCATCTATGCCCGCGCCAGTTTCTCGGCACGGTTGTCAGCTATTGGTGCTCTTAAAGTCGGGGGCGGATTAGCCCACTCCCAGTGCCAGGTGTGTTAGGAATGAAAACCTCTAAGTGCATTTACCAGCATTCCGGTGTGCTGTAAAGGTCGCATTCACCACGCCAGCAGCTCGAGCACACCTGCCACACCCACTGTATGTGTCATGGCCTCGTCCCGTGAGAATGCCCCCTCTCCTGTGGAAACACCACCCACCCTTAAGGCCCACGCGCCGACGTTGTTCTCACCGTGGTGGCCGCGTTATCCCCGCAGCACGTCGGCTACGACTCACACTGGCTCGCGATGCAGCTGCACACACCCAGCGCTTCCGGTGTGTCTTACCGCCCTCATGAGGCTGCAGCTCCCTCGGGCAGGAAGTGTGTTCCAGGGGCTTTGTCACACACTGTGTACTTGGTCCACCCAGCAAACCCATGATGAGTTACTACTGATGTGCTCTGTCTCTGTGTTGTGGTACTGCGTGAGATTTCACCTGTTTTCAGAAATAAAGTACAGTGAATGTTCTCTGTGTGTGTGTATACATACTATGTGTGTATATGTATGCGTGTAGACATACAGTGCACATATATACACACACACAGTTCATGTATGCATATACACAGTGTATGTATATATACATGCTGTATGCATGTGTACACATGTATACATGTATACACACACATGGTGTGCATGTATATATGTGTATACACAGCGTGTGTATGTATATGTGTATACATGCACATATACACACTCTGTGTAAGCACACATTTATGTATGTACATGTACACTGCATGTATGCACACATGTGTATGTATACATACATACACACATACATACTGTGTATGTATGCATGCCTATGTAATATATATGTATACATGCATATATACATTCTCTAAGTATATATGTATATATGTATAAATACCTGCTATGTATGTATGTACATAAATGTATATATATACATGGTGTGTATGTGTGTATATAAATGTACATATGATAGATACATATTGCGTGTGTGTGTGTCATGCTGTACATGGAGGAGAGGGGCACAGCCGAGTCATGCTGCACGTGGAGGAGAGGGGACAGCCGAGTCATGCTGCACGTGGAGGAGAGGGGACAGCCGAGTCATGGTGCACGTGGAGGAGAGGGGACAGCCGAGTCATGGTGCACGTGGAGGAGAGGGGACAGCCGAGTCATGCTGCACGTGGAGGAGAGGGGACAGCCGAGTCATGCTGCACGTGGAGGAGAGGGGACAGCCGAGTCATGCTGCACGTGGAGGAGAGGGGACAGCCGAGTCATGCTGCACGTGGAGGAGAGGGCACAGCCGAGTCATGCTGCACGTGGAGGAGAGGGGACAGCCGAGTGATGCTGCACGTGGAGGAGAGGGGACAGCCGAGTCATGCTGCACGTGGAGGAGAGGGAGCAGCCGAGTCATGCTGCACGTGGAGGAGAGGGGACACAGCCGAGTGATGCTGCACGTGGAGGAGAGGGGACAGCCGAGTCATGCTGCACGTGGAGGAGAGGGAGACAGCCGAGTCATGCTGCACGTGGAGGAGAGGGGACAGCCGAGTCATGCTGCACGTGGAGGAGAGGGGACAGCCGAGTCATGCTGCACGTGGAGGAGAGGGGACAGCCGAGTCATGCTGCACGTGGAGGAGAGGGGACAGCCGAGTCATGCTGCACGTGGAGGAGAGGGAGCAGCCGAGTCATGCTGCACGTGGAGGAGAGGGGACAGCCGAGTCATGGTGCACGTGGAGGAGAGGGAGCAGCCGAGTCATGCTGTACATGGAGGAGAGGGGACAGCCGAGTCATGCTGCACGTGGAGGAGAGGGGACAGCCGAGTCATGCTGCACGTGGAGGAGAGGGAGCAGCCGAGTCATGCTGCACGTGGAGGAGAGGGGACAGCCGAGTCATGGTGTACGTGGAGGAGAGGGGACAGCCGAGTCATGGTGTACGTGGAGGAGAGGGGACAGCCGAGTCATGGTGTACATGGAGGAGAGGGCACAGCCGAGTCATGCTGTACATGGAGGAGAGGGGACAGCCGAGTCATGGTGCACGTGGAGGAGAGGGGACAGCCGAGTCATGGTGTACGTGGAGGAGAGGGGACAGCCGAGTCATGGTGCACGTGGAGGAGAGGGGACAGCCGAGTCATGGTGTACGTGGAGGAGAGGGGACAGCCGAGTCATGCTGCACGTGGAGGAGAGGGAGCAGCCGAGTCATGGTGCACGTGGAGGAGAGGGGACAGCCGAGTCATGGTGCACGTGGAGGAGAGGGGACAGCCGAGTCATGCTGCACGTGGAGGAGAGGGGACAGCCGAGTCATGGTGTACGTGGAGGAGAGGGGACAGCCGAGTCATGCTGCACGTGGAGGAGAGGGGACAGCCGAGTCATGCTGCACGTGGAGGAGAGGGGACAGCCGAGTCATGCTGCACGTGGAGGAGAGGGGCACTGTGAGCTCGCGGCTGGGTACATGTGACAGAGACAAGGTGCAGAAGAGCAGCCAGTGAGGCGTCGAGAGGGGAGGGGCACGCGGCTGCTGAGTCGGGGTCAGACAGTCCTGCGGGTCAGGAAGGTGAGGTGAGAGCTGTCTGAGTCTCAGTGTCGGAGCTCTTTCTGGTTTTGTTGAGAGGAGGAGGAAGGAGCTGTTCTTGCTGGTGCCTCCGAACAGTCGCTTTGGTCAGCAAGCCCTCAAGGGTCTTGGGAACGTGCGAAGTCCACCTTGGTGGCCACCGTGGGCTGTGGCTGCTCTTTATCTACTTGGGATTTCTGGAAAGTTTCTTGTATTATATGATTAATATCTTCAAAGCCAACAGTCGTTAGCATTGGGAGAATGCTGCAGGAACCTTGCAGGGACAAGTGAGACGGAGAGGCAGCAAGTGAGAAATCACCCCCCAGAGGATGGCCACACTGCATTCCCTTCTCCTCCAGTCTCCTCTTGGGGTTTTGGGCACACACACATATGCCTGGAGTGAGTTTCAAGCCGATGTGTCCAGTACTTGAACCATGGTCAACCATGTGGGAGTTCAGAGCCTTTACCAATATGCCACCTGCCCAACCTAATTATAATTTTAATTATAAATGCCACCTTTGGCTTTTTGTCTATCATTAAGCCTTAAAAAGGGAAATGACAAGACCCTATTGTTTGATTCAAAGGGGATGAATATGGAAGACTTGATGTTGAGCGAAGTGAGCCAGACTTTGAAAGACACACATTGTAGATCCCCACTCACTGTGTACAGACTGTCTGCACTCTGATACCTCTGATCTTTCAGAAATGGAGAGACCCAAGTGTATGAGAGCAGAGAAGATACAAGAGCCAGTCAGGGAGGGGAGTGCGTGGCAGGGAGGCAGTGGTAGAGGGTGGGTGGCAGGGGAAAAGGGAAGGAACATTTCACTGAAAAGAATGCAACATTTAAAAAGACACCTGTATTTTTTGCTTTGTTAAAAACAACAGTGCAGCTAGTGGCGTGGTGGTTGAGGTGGCTGGGTCTCACATGGCCCACTGTGCGATTTGAATACCAAACGTGGTGGCTTGAAAAAACACCCAGGCGCACATGCATATGTGCCCAAATTCTGAAAGGAGAGAGAAGTGGAGAAGAGATTGTGGTGTGGCTTTCCCCTGTGGGGGTGCCTTCTCACTTTCCCATTATCTCTCTGTGTCTCTCTCTTTCTGGTGAGTGCATGCTCCTCTGGCAAATTAAAGAAAAAAAGAACCTTCAAGAAAAAATAGTGTCTTTTTGCAGATGAATTCGTCCTGTGCACTTGACATCCCATCGCCTGTTTTGATGGTGGGCTTCCCTCGGTGTGTCTCGAGGTGAAGCTTGGCGGTACCTGCAGTCAGTTGGGACATGTCCCTTCTGGCCTTCTGCTCAGGGTGTCAGGGTGGGACAGATGTCCTCTGGGCGTTTCCAGCGTGTGGCGCTGCGCCGCGCTGCGCTCTGGGAGCACGAGCACCACTCCTGAGCAGCCCTCTCGCCTCCTGCACAGCACCTGTCCTACGGCGAGGGCAGCCTGCACGTGGACGCCGCCTTCCAGCAGACCCTCTGGAGCGTGGCTCCCATCAGCTCAGGGAGTGAAGCAGCCCAAGGTAAGACCCGCTTCCAGGATCAGCTGGTCCCTGGCACAGAGCGGGGCTGTCTGAAGGAGCTGAATGTGATGGAGAGATGTGTGTCCAAACGTCCTGACCCCTAAGGGCCTGCTCTGAGTCCCACTGGGATGCACAGCTTTCTCTACGCTCATGCTGTCCCCAGCCTCTGTCCTGAGTGTCAGGTTAGCTTTGGGTCGTTTCCTCCCACCCGGCGGGCGGGCGGCTTGGTTAGGCTAATGGTGGGTCCGTCTGCCTGGGCCGCGCCTCGCGGCCATCTCCACGTACGCCGCGGGGTAAGCATCTGGGCACGTCCTGCTTATTCTCACAGAGAAATGGGATCTGATGGGGATCGTGTGGGGTTGAGGTCACGTGCCCTCGTGGGAATGTCACTGGCTGTGGGATGCAGAGGGGGTGGCCGGCCCCTCCACCTCGGGGTCCTGGCAGGTGCTGAAAGCTCTCGAAACTGAAAGCGAAGGCAAGCCCAGACGACCTGCCTGGCGGTGGCCGTCTGGCAGGACGTCCCGTGACTGGCGCTCACCCTGCAGGGTACCTGATCGGTGGCGATGTCCTGAGGCTGCTGCACGGGCACATGGACGAGTGCCTCACCGTCCCCTCCGGAGAGCACGCCGGGGAACAGCGCAGGTGGGTGCCGCGCCGGGGCTTCCAGCCTGGGCCTGCTGGCTATGACGAGTCTGCTCAGCGGGAGCGTGGCTGGCCGTGGCCAGGGATGGTCACCTGCCCGGTAGGGCTGCTCCTTGGTGCCATGGGAGGCTCCCAAGGTGTCCTGCCTCCTTTTTTTTTCTTTGGAGAGGTTTTTTGCTATAGGGCGTGTGCGCTCGCCAGACAGTCAGAGACAGAGACAGAAAGCGAGAAATCACCCCCCGGAGGGGATGGCCACGCCGCAATCCCTTCTCCTCCATTCTCCTCTCAGGATCTTGGGCACGCACGCACACGCGCCCAGGGTGAGTGTTAAGCCACCGGGTCCGGGACTTGAACTGTGGTTGACTACGTGGGCGTCCAGTGACATAGCCATTGTGCTACGTTTAATAGAAGCTAACTTGGTTCACTGGGAACATGTTGAGATGAGTGACAGCGGGGATAGCATGAGTGGTGAGGGTTCTCTGAAGGCCGTGGGTGGAGCAGCTCCTCCGAGAAGGGTGAGTGAGCTCCAGGGGGCGGCCCTGAGCTGAGGAGCACTGTTCCCCTGACGGAGGGTTAGGGGAGGGGGGCATAGACGCCGGCTGTTGGGGGTCCTGGGGGGGGGAGTAGCGGAGTAGGGCGGTGGCCAGTGACGGACGAGGAGCTGGGCTTGGCGGTGGGGAGAGCCTGAGCTGGAAGCCAGGCCGAGGGCCGAGGGCCGAGGGCCGAGGGCCGAGGGCTGAGGGCTGCTGCCGCTCGGGGCAGAAGCAGCAGGCCTCGCTGGGGTGCCGGGGGCCGTGGAGCGGGTGGCGTCTGGGTGAAGTGGAGGGCATGGGCATGCTCCACTGGACACCGGAGTCGACCACGGCGCTGGGGTCTGCAGGGGAGGCGCGTGTGGAGTGGGGACAGAGCCAGCTCCGGGCACAGGCAAGTACGGAGGGAATGTACCCTCGGTGGGAAACTGGATTTCCGGGTCTTGTGCCTCTGTTCGGCCACACGGCGGGAATGAGGAAGGACTGGGCGTGTCCTCGGAGATTCCTGAACTGTGTGGCGCTCGGGGCTCTGTCGTCGTGGTAGCACGAAGGCCATCCCGCAGCAGACACCCCCAGTCCTCGGTCCAGAACTGCATACCGAGGAGAAACGCATGCGACAACCTGAAACTATATTTTGATTCACTAGAAAAAGACGTAGAAGCAATCCGACAGCTGGCTAGTGGTCTCAGAGCTGGAGGAGGTCCAGGGACACTGAGGTTCTCTTCTACGTCCGAGCCGTCTGCCGGGATTGCACCTGCCATACCGCCCGGGGAAAGGCTGCCATCACATCCACTCCCTTGTCAGACACGGTAGAATGATTGACGGGCTAGGGAGGCTGTGCCCGCTTCGTTCCCGAGTGTTTGTCCTCACCAGGCCACGGCCACCCACTCGGAGTCCCCGTGAGCATCATGCAGCTGGGGACGTGTGTGGGGGGGGCTGCGGCTCTGGACACCAGGGGGCGTCCTCAGCCCCACTGCCCGTGCTGCTGCAGAGCGTCAGGGGCTCCTGGAATGGAGCGAGCTCGGGACAGGGCGGACCTCGAGCTTGACCTAATGCGCCTCCTCCATCCTCCCCCATTTCTCTGTGGATGGGGCTTGGCAGGCATATGAGACTCACCATCATTGCTGTGTTAAGTTTCTTGAGTTTTTCCAGGAAGGCATCTGGCCTGGAAGTACCCACACAACACAAGATGTGGGCACACGGCCTGCTGTGGGCAGAAGCAGTCGGGGAGGGAGCCCCCCGGGCCCTTGGCTGTTAGGTCTCCATTGTTAGCTCCTGCCATTCCCTGCGAAGAGGAGGCCGAGAAGGCTGGAGAGAGACAGGTGCAGGAGCAGGTGCAGGACTGCCTTAGAAGTACCATTCGGGGACCAGCAGAGGGCGGAATGGTTACGTCGCTGGACTCCCACGTAGATAACCATGGTTCGTCCTGGACATGGTGGCTCTAAAACTGATGCAAGGCCCGTGTGGTGCATGCCCAAGATCCCAAGAGGAGAATGGAGAAGGGATTGTAGTGTGGCCATCCCCCCTGGGTGTGAGTTCTTGCTTTCTGCCTCTCTGTCTCTCTGGCGAGCACACGCACCCTATAGCAAAAATCTCTCTTAAAAAAGAAAAACGTACAATTCCAGCCCAACGGCTTGAAACTCTATGGCCACATTCTACTTCAAGTGTGGAATGCTGGATAGGGCACTATGCTCTGAGAGAGTTTCGTGTGTGGCTTGCATTTAATTACTTCTATCCATAATTTTGTGAATAAAATAGCAACAGGCATTTTCTTTATGCAAATGGATACTTTTTGTGACTTAGCTATGTACTGTCTGAGTTAAGCATGCCGGTTTTTATTTTGCTGGATTTAAAGCTGGTTAAATCGGGGCTGCATTATTTGGGGTGTGTGCCTTAGAAAGCAGCCCCAGGAGAGTTCCTGCACCGTGTGTGTGCACAGGCCATCAGCCAGTTTGCCTGTGGTTTGGCTTGCCGAATGAACATGGGCGAGGATCTCGTGTTCTGGCTGAGGGGCTGCTGTGCCAGAGGAGATGCAGTGTGTTCTCGGGGTCTGTCCTAGTGGGCACATGCAGTCAGGGGACAATGCCAGCCCAGCTATGGTGGTCCTGGCCGGAGGGTGCTGTGTGCAGTGAATGAGGCCTCCTGGGGGCAGGTGGCTAGGAACCCACACAGGGTGCATGCATGTGCGTGCCCTCAGTCCTGACAGCGCGGAGACATGGAGGAGAAGGCGCCAAGACACGGCCACGTGTCCGTTTCTGAGTCCTGTCTCTGACACGTGCACACGCCCTGGCCGTCAGGAAGGCCTTGCTCTCGGGCCAGGCAGAGGCACAGTGCTTCGCGGCTGGGCCACACAGGGAAGGGCGTGCGTTTGTGTCCTCGGCCCCCTGAGCACGCGGGGAAGTGCATGTGCCTGTGACCCAGGCTGCTGCAACGGTGTGCATCCTGGCGTGAAGCTGACACTGTCTCTCTCTCAGAAGAAATAAATGAACAAACTTAAAAAACCCTCTCTCATAAAAAAAATGTAAATCTGCTTATTTTTCCACACATACGAGTACCCGCCATGCCAAGAAACGAAGGAGGCGGTGATCGGGGCTGTGAGGGAAGTAGGGCAGGGCGGCAGCAGTGTTCCTGTGCGCTGGTGCATGTGTGTGTGCGCGTGTGCGTGTTTGTGTGCGATGGCGTGGTTCTGCTTTCTCCCCCTCAAATGTGGCGCAGTTAAGTGACAGTTTTCGACAGTGTCTAGAAGCAAGTGCAGCGTTTGTTCCCAGGGTGGGTCTCGGCAGGGAGCAGCCCTGCTGTGCGTGTGCGTGTGCGTGTGCGTGTGTGTGTGCATGGCCGTGTTCTTACCGTTCTGCTCCTTTGCTATGCTGAAGCTCTAATGACGTTAGTGGTAAATAACTGACTGGCCCAGTGTGGACCGAGATGCCTAGCTCGCCCGTGCACGCCCTGGACGCTGGCATCTCTGTGAGGCAGCCGTGTTGGTCACTAACTGGGACGTCGGCATCTCTGTGTGGTGTGCCCTCTCAGTCACCTTCTGGGTGGCGTGCCCTGTCGGTCGCCATCTGGGAGGGGCTTGAGAGCAGCTCTGTTGTGCTCCAGAAGGGTCACAGATAAGGGCTGTTTTCCAGGGCCTCATCCTCCCCCTCTTGGTGTCCTGTGGCACCCCTGCAGGCCCGGCCAGGGAGTGACACGTGTGCTGCATGGTCTGACGGGAGGGTCTGTCTGTGAAGGAGGGCTCTCTCCTGCCCTTTGGGCCTCCTCCTTGCCGAGACTCACTTCCTGGAATGTGAATGCCCCCCTGGCTGCAGAGAGCTCAGATCCATGGCCTGGCCCAGAGCCACCTGTGAGGAAAGCCAGGCCAGGACTTCTTTAAAAACACAGGCTTTTAAGGTGAAAGATAAACTGCTCAGGAACTTGGGAATTGGATTTCTGGGGGCATGGGGACAGTGCAGGCACCTGCTGTGCTGTAGTGAGTGGGTGCGACAGGACCGCGGGTTCAAGGCCAGCCTGATTAAACAGAAACTGCCCTGTAGTTTGTCAGTTAAAATGTGAGACTGATTTTCATGCCCACGTTTGGTTTATTATCTTAATCTAGATGTAAGCAGTATCTTCCAGAAGGACAAAAGAATCTGGGTGCCTTAATACGTATCCAAAGAAGTGCCCTTTTCTGGAACATTTTTGTTGATACTTATCATTCGATACACATTGCAGATTGTTACATTAAAATATTAAGAATTAGCATTCTTACATTTCTTTAGACTGTTTTAAACACCTAGAACAGGATTTAGAATCGCAGAGTTGTGTGTGTGTTGGACCCACACTGGGCTGGTCAGTTATTTACCAGTAATTCTGTGGACCTGGTTAGAGGGAACAGTGACATCCATGTCCTGGGGCGGGGGCAGAGCAAAGGAGAGAGGACCAGTGGAGAAAATAGTGATGAGAGAGCATGAAAGACTTTACAAAGTTATTAGTAAGTGGGGTTTCAGTATGAGTTCAATTTTGGAGTCTGTTTCATGGAAAACAAGCATTTTCCATGAGCTTTCCGGTGACTCTGATGTTAAATCGGCTTGATCAGGGCAGGCTGGAGCCAGCCAGTCACTGCCGTCTTGGTTATTTGTTTCCTTTTTATACCCAGCCGTATTGTCTCTTGCCAGAAATAGGACTAGCACTGTTTATCCACTTGCTTTTCTTATTTAGTGAGCTTGGAAAATAAGAGTCCAAATAATGGAAGTGCTAACTCAGAACTGGGCTTTTCCTTGTTGGAGCAGAACTGTCCACTATGAAGGCGGAGCTGTGTCGGCGCACGCGCGTTCCCTGTGGAGACTCGAGACGCTCCGAGTCGCGTAAGTAGAGCCCGTAGAAGCAGCCGTTCCAGTGCCCTGAACCCCAGTGCGCTGAACCTGCATGATACGTGTGCTGCATGGTCTGACGGGAGGGTCTGCCGTAGCAGGTGTGCAGACGCATGGGAACTGGAGAGGCAGAGGAGGTCTCTTGCAGTTCTCGGCCCTCCCCTCCTCCTCCCACTGCCTCCTTTACCAGGCAGTCTGCCCGAGAGCCAGGCAGCACCTCCGCACAGACACACTGTCCTGCAGCCTCGTGTGTTTCTGCAACATCATCTTGTCCCAGACCATGTGCCTCTTGGCAGCAAGTGCTGCCAGGACAGAGTGACGCAAGGTTTGGAGGTAGGACAGACTGTGTGCCAGCCTGACGGCGTTTCCAATGTGACATCTGGGTTTCACCTCCCAAGGACACATTTCCGACAGAGGAAACCTGAGCGTGAATGGGAGGATGGGAGTGAGGGCTGCAGTCGCCGTCTTCTCTTTGAATAGCCCATGAGCTGGGTGGGCCCTGGGAGCTCAGTAAGTCGCTGTGTGTCATTGCGGTAACGAGCGTTTACATTAGGACCACACTATTTTTCCTATTGTGTTTCCGGTGAGTTCAGAAACCTCTCTGTAGAGTGCCCTTTGGTTCCTTTAAATGCAGTATCAATGACACAGCTGTCATTCTGAGTATTTTTAAATAGGTTGAAAATGTCAGATTTTTAAAAAATAGTTCAAAGATTCAGTCTGTTACCTAAAAGCAGAGCATTTTCAGCGTATTCCTTCCCCATGACATCAACTCCGAGACCTCGGGCTTAGGACTGTGGGGTCCTGATGGGTGCTGGAGAGCCGCGGACCTTCCGTGAGGGAAGTCGGTGCTTCTGGGGGTGACGGGAGGGTTTGGCGGTCTCACGTGTCCTGTGAGCATTTAAAAAATTGCACATCCTTGAAGAAGAGTGTGAGGCTGACATAGAAATGGTTTCATCCTCAGTTTAAGTAGGTGTGTGGAATAAAACATCAGTATAGTTTTTAAATAATTATTTATTATTATTTAAAAATTTTGCTACAGGGCACGTGTGCTCACCAGAGGCAGATAAAGAGAGAGAGAGAGGGAGGAGAGAGAGAGAGAGAGAGACTAAGAGAGAGAGAGAACTGCCAGATCTGGAAGTTGAACAGCAGTCAGCCCTGTGGGAGTCCAGTGCCTTAACCACCATGCCACCTGCAGACCCCCCTCCAGTGTATTTTAAGTAGTGGTGTTTCCCAATAAAATGGTCACTCAGTCTTTTTATAGTGTTTGGTTGGCTGTAAATACTGTGATTCATTACCCCCTGTTGTTTATTTGAATGTACTTGAATATGGCCTTTCCCGACAGCAAAAACCTGTATTGTCACCCTTTCTCATTAAAATCACACTTCCATTACTCTCCCAGGACAGAGTTTTTTATCCCAAGGTAGCATACTTTCACGACTGAAAACCTTTTTCCAGCTTACTTTATCGTATTCCTGTGCAGCAAGTGTATTTATATGCATTACATGTGTTTGTGAGTCTATAACTTTAAAGAGTTATTCTGTATTAATACCCTTAATTAATTGATAATACAAATTTATTTTATAAAAATACACAGTTGATCAAATCCACCTATGTATTAAAACTTTTTATAAATATTAAACTTAAAAGTAAAATTTTATTGGAAATGCACCCCTTAATGAAATGGGAAAGAGACAGATAATAAGGTAAACGGGGAACCCCCAGCTTCTATATGCTTTATGATCATTACGATGACTTAGGAAAGGACTTTAAGTGTACACCCGCATCTCCTTTACACGTGTATTATAAAATGACAGATTAGGAACAGAAATGACACGTTAATTGCAAACATAGTTGCTTATTACATATGTGGGTCCCCCCGTTAATTGCAAACACAGGCGATCATACATATGTGAGTATGCACTGGCAATTGCAAACACACAGTTGATCATCACATATGTGGGTCCCCCGGTTAATGGTGAGCACAGTTCATCACATATGTGGGTCCCTCCGTCAAGTCACACCTGTTTTGCCAGGTGGAGTGGAAGCCACATCCGATGGGGCCAGCCCTTCCGGCTGCGGCACGTCACCACAGGGAAGTACTTGAGCCTCCTGGAAGACAGGAACCTTCTGCTGGTGGACAAGGAGAAAGCTGATGTGAAGTCGACAGCCTTCTCCTTCCGCTCATCCAAGGTAAGAGGAGGGAGCTTCTGGCTTCCTTGGGGCCGCCGTGTCCCCTTTGCTGTAGGAAGGCAGGAGGAGAGGAGGCGAGGACATTTCCCATCTGCTGCTCTGTGGTAAAGCCACTTCCTCGGCCGCTGTACCTGACAGGGGCGCGGCCTGGGTGAGGACGAGGCGCACCAGGGGCCTTTTCTCGGGCATGTGGGCGTGTGCTGACGGGCAGGCCTTCTGCTCAGCTCCGCGGAGTCCCTTTATGGTAACTGCGTGTTTCTGCCCTGAACAGAGCTGGGAGCCCTGGCATGACGAGAGCGGTGGTGGCCTGGGGAAGGTGCACATGACGCTTCTGTGAGAGCCGGCGTGTATGTTGGACGTGTGTGTCCACAGCGCGGCGTGGCGGTGTAGGCGGGGTTGGAGTGCATTCGGGCCCAGACGTTTCTAACTCGTTTGTGCTCACAACTAGGGCGTCCTAGGGTCCCGTCACCCTTCCTCACGTGCTCTGTCCTGCCTGGACTCGATTCAGATCCTCACGGCAGCGTTCTGTGAGGACGGTGACCGTGCTGTGTGTATGCGACACTCCGCGAACAGCATTCTGGGTAGGAGGGCTCTGCCACACACACTGCCCGTCCGAGGCTTCCGTGGCCAGTGTGGACTGGGGTTAATTGATGCTGCCTGTCCCTAGAGTTCCGGTAGGTACAGCGTTCTAAGTATTTTGTAACAAGTAACAGACGATTACTTCCTACTTGATAAAACTTTTTCCTGAAAGACCAGTTTCCTGTTACGGAAACGAGCTTAAACAACTCCGCTGCTGTCTGAGTGCCCTGTCACGGGGTAGGGGTGACAGCGGAGCCACGGGCGTCCCCGAGCGCGGCAGGCATGCCCGGTGAGGGTGCACAGCGGGTGTGGACATGACCCTGTGCCCCTCAGCAGCTGGTTTCTTAGAAGTCTTTGCTAATTTTGATAAGAAATCAATTGTTGCCTACTTATGTTCTGTGGATAAGTTAATCTCTTTTGCTGTAAAACTCTTACGTTTAAATGCAAATGTAACGTTTTCATATTCCGATGAATGAAAATATTCCTTGGTGAGTGGTTCAGAGATCAGCTCTTTTTCTCTTCCCGGTGGCGCCTGGCGCCCTTAGAGCAAGTGAGCTGGACCAGCTTCCCCGTCACACCCTGCCCCAGGGCGACGGCACCCCGGCTGTCCGGAAGCCCATTGTAGAAAGTCTCTCAGAGGCCGCACTACACAAGGTGCTGTGTGTCCTCCACATACATGTCAGGCGGGCTCCTAGTCACAGCTCTGGTGACAGCCACTGTGGGCTCCCTGTTCTGGGCTGCTGAACTTGACCGCGTACGACCCGAGACCGGGCGTAGGTGCCTTCTGGGGGGAATGGACACTTCCATGGAGGTGAGGTGGTGGAGAGACCAGACCCTCCCAAGCACTCTTCTGTCTGCATAGGACAGGCGGGCAGGCCGGGCAGGGCAGGGGGAAGGGTTCCTAGCAGCATCCAGACCTCTCAGGGTTCTGGCGTCCTGCCCCGAGTACTCACCATGGGCATCTCTCGCCGCTGGCTCTGCAAGTCACACCTAATGACATCTGCCACAGCACTGCCCGGCTCCGATCCTCGTTCCGGCCGGCGACTCGGCTGGCGTCCTGCACAGAGGAGTGCGGTGTTGCTTCGCTCCTCTCTGCGGCTTTGTGCTGCTTGGCAGGGCACTGGCTCTCGTGTCTGGGCGGGTACGTTGCCCTCTACGTTCTCTTTCTGCTGTATTTTACGTCTTAGTTTTAGAGCCGTGGTTTCCAGAAGTTTGTAGATAACCAATAACTCTGCAAGGGAAGCAGAGCAAAATATCCGCTAATTGCAATATTTAGGGGTGTGTGAGTGCATGAGTGTGTAAAGGAGAGAATTAACTTGTATGTGCTTCTTTTTTGTGTAATATTTTCCCTAATTTTGATTAGTAAGAAATGTTTTCAAAAATGGCAAATATTTATAGTACAAGAAAAGAAGTTAAAATCAAACTATAAGGTCTTGGGGAAAGGGCTAGAATTAACATATAATGTGATAAGTTGTTATATTTGAGGTATGATATGAAATACAAGTGGGTAATCCCAGGAGGAAAATAAATAGTACAGAAATACACATCTAAAAATGCACTCACATACACAGACATTTTGTGAAACAGCAATTAATAGTGCTGATTATAATGTGTAAAATCTAAGACTTTTAATTGGAAGCAAGTCTAAGAAATTAAACTCCATTCATGCTGAAAAGGATTTCCTGCAATTATAGAGAAACGTTAAACTTGGAACCAACAGAAACGGAACAGAAGTAGAAATTTAGCTTAAAGAAGAACTGATGCGTTTTCCCAATGCAGTGCTGGCTCCATGGCCTGCGTTTCGGAGAATGCTGCTCCACGCAGCCGCTCACGCGAGCTCCGCGCGGTCTCTCCCTGGCTCACGGGAAGGCCAAGCGCGAGCCGGATGCTTCCCCTCCCCCCGCCACGCCGTTGACGCCTGCTCGTGGTGCCTCTGCGATTTCTATTGTAATATTTCCACTGTTGTTTTTTATGATGTAACGCATGAGGGAGCTTCACAAAGTTCACGGAGAAGTAGAATCAAAGTAGGACGAGTTTATTCTGGTGTAAAGATTTTGAGATCTCTGTATAGATTTTTGT